>JAKCPI010028267.1:0-26837 GCA_023213315.1 Euborellia annulipes | reverse complement strand
TTTTTTTATAGGTATTTGAGAAATCATAGGAATTTATTAGGGTATAGTGTTTTTCAACCTAACATTTTGCGCAAATTTGTCAAAAAGATTAGAAATTCTTAGAAGTGTCGTTCAAAGACTAAAATATGAGGAAAAATGTTTGTTTTTTCGTTTTTTGGCTCTCCTGAAAAGTAGCATTTTGTCCTTTACGACCTTTTTAATTTCCAAGTATCGATATGTGATGATAATAGAAAAGATGGTGGCGAATTCAAGGAAGGAAAGCAAATTATTTAATCCAAAAATGAACTAGTCCTCGGGGATGACCAAACTTCTAAGGAAATAAAAATAAATCACTTACAGGTCTTTTCTCTAAAATCAGACGTTAAAATTTAAAATAAACAAATGCGTGTTAAAAAGTAATGTAAAAAAAATCAGCATTAAAAATGCTATTCAAAATCACATTCTTGCCTCAAATAGCTATCCTGTAAACACAAACTTTAAAGCCAAGGCGTTAACATTTAGTAAATAGTTTTAAAATTAATGTCATGTCTAGGGGCCCCCCTTTTTCCCCCTTTTTTCTTTCCTTTTTTTCCCCCCCCCCAAAAAAAAAAACCCACTTCTGGGTTTTTTAACGTCGTGTATAAAATGAAAATGGCATCCTTAAAAGTAAGGTTATGATTTTGATAGCTTTGAAATAAAAGCAACATGTTAACGTCGCTGTTAAAACTTTGTTTAGAGAATAGCATTTTTTTAACGCTTGTTTTATTTTAAATTTTAACGTCTGTTTTTAGAGAATAGACCTGTATATGACTTGAAAACTCTTGAAATTTTTTTTAAATAGAAGAATTTATTGTATTACATGTCTAGCATTCGTGTTACTTTTATATATTAATATTAATTAATTTTTTTTAAATATCTCCTTATTCTCTTTTATTGGTATATTTCTCAAAAAATGAAGCAAACAGAATTTGCTCCATTTTACTTGTTTTAATGTTGTCGCCAGTCGAGTCATTTAGACTAACTCTTTAATGAAATTTTAGTTTAATTTCATCAGAACTCTTAAAATGGACCACACATGCTCAATTTTTAAATCTCTTAAGAATTTAGAGAAAAGTAAATAAAGTTTAATGGATCGAATAATTTAAAATAATATAAAAGAAAAAAAAAAGACTTCCCTTCATTGTATAGAATCAAAGAGATCATTTTTAATGGTTTAAAAAACCTAAAGAAGCTTCTCTTAAATGTCTTTCAATCAAGAAAATACCTTTATAGAGAGAGAGCTTTCAAAGGCAATAAACCTCCATTGAAAGGCATTCGCTGTCTTCTTATTCCCCTGATTTAACTCCATCTGTCATCTTAGCTTTTGATTAATTAATAATAATAGATATAAATAAAGGTCGCCCTATAATATAAATCAATAAACCACAAATATTATAATCATATTATTTTAATAAAAATTAAAAATGCACCCATTCAATCAAGTGAAGAGCAAAGCTAAATGCATCTCTCTTTTATTGTTTGGCTAAACAAATATTCAACCTGTTTTATTTCAAATTGAGTTTTTATAGAACTATATTATTTCAAACAAAAGTGTTCATTAATTTCAAATGGTTTGTTTAAATTTTTAATTTCGAATTCTACTTCACTTGCCAGTTTATTTTTTAAGGGCTTATTAAATTTTTTATTTTATAGTTAAAAAATAAATAATAGGTAAATAAATACTCAATCAATAAACCTCAAATATTATAATCAAATTGGAGGTTGAAACAACCTCAGGACCAAAAAAATTTTCAAACACATTTTTTCAAATATGTCTTAACAATGAGTTTATATTTTCTGTTATCCGAATCACTTTCTACTTCAGATCTGATAAAAGCCGAATTTCGGACCGAAACATTTTAGCATTGACAAATGAAAATCAAGTTTTTTTAATCGTTAATAGAATATAAAACTTTTAAATCAAATGTAGAGATCATCATCATTATCATCATAAAAGTTTTATTTTTTCCAAAACTGCTAAAATCTCACAATAAATAACCTACAAAATTTTCAAGTTAAAAATATTTAAATTAATAAGTCCATCATATAGCTTTATTTATGTCACTTATTACAGTAATTGGGATTTGTTTTAAATTAAACTAAATTCGCTTCCAAATAATATTATAATTTTCGATTGTTTTAATAATGTTTGATTATACGGCGAAATGTTCTTTTAGAGATTTTTCATTATAAAATGTTTTTTTTTTTTCTTTAATGTTATATTCACTTGTTGATTAAAATGTTAATTGGAAATTAGAATCCGTTTTTTCTAAAATACAATTTATATTAAATTTTGTTAAAACAATATAACGAGGGGCTACAAGATTTTAGAAAGTTAATTAAAAAAAAAAAAACTAATCAACTTAAATGAAATGTAAAAAAAAAAATATTGGTATAATTGTTTTTGAAAAGCAATTTTATTAAAAATATAATTAAAAATATTTACGCATAAATAAATAATAAAAAAGATTTTTTAGAATTGATAATATGGAATATTACCTTGGGAGCAGAGGTAGAACTCTATCTCCCTTTAGATAAAAAAAAAATCCATAATTATAATAAATCATTATTACTCCCTCCTTCTTGAATGCGTCATTGTCTCCGTATCTCCTAGATCAAAAAGTTCAGGAGGACTCCTTATTAAAACCTGGAAAACTCATCGACTGTTACTACAAGCTAAGTTTTCCGGCATGAGCAATATACTTTATTTAGATTATATTCAGGTCTATTCTCTAAAAACAGGCGTTAAAATTTAACATAATAAATTGGGTGTTAAAAATATTAATAACACCAGCTTTAAAAAAAATGCTATTCTCTAAACCAAGTTTTAACAGCGACGTTAACATTTTAACGCCAGGTGTTAACGTTTCATATGAAGATTTTCACATCGAATTTCTAACTTGATTTGTTATTCTCAATCTATATTTTAGTAGCTATCTGTTACACCAGTTAAAATCTATTCTCTAAACCAAGTTTTAACAAGTGTTAAGTTGCTTTTATCTCAAATGTCAAAATCATACCTTACTTTTTTCAGTTAAATTTGATCATTGAATACCATAAATATTAAACACCACCTAGACATAACATTAATTTTAACTATTACCAAATGTCAATTTCCAAAGTTTTTCTATAGCAATGTGAGGCAAGTAGGTGTTAAAATTAATTAACGCTGTTTACCGTTAAATAGACCTGATTGGGAGGTATTTGACGCCACGTTGGCTTAAGACATGAAAATCTTGAGAATATACTATTAGGATGTGATTTTAGCTGACAACTCCATAATAAATTACCATATAATTAATTACTATTCATAATAGATTAAAAAAATACAATATGTACATTTTAATCACTAATTTAAATATATATATATCAAATAAATTTCATATGATGATATTTATTCCCTTTTGGATAAGCTTAATCTCCATGGAAAGCTCATTAACTAATATATTAATTTACTCTAACTATAAATATTAATAGACTTTATAATTTAATTAAAATAATAATCCATAAAATAAAACAAAGCTATTTTTTATTTACATATTTATTTTTTTAATTAACCAAATCCAAGTTAAAATTATTATTTTAATCTTTAGATTACTTTTTCTTTTCAGTTATGATGAATCTAACATTTCTGAAATAGAAAAAAAATGGTTGTTTTTAAAACAAAGCATAGTCGGTTATTAATAATACCCAACAGTTGACGTCTATAATCGTAGTTGTAGGCTAACAAAAGTAGGGAATAAATTGTTTGTTTGTGAAAGCTTTTGTTTCAAATTCTCTCATCCATACAGCCTCCATGAAATATATGCTAGATTAATTAAAAGCAAATGCGCACTTTTTTTTTAAGTTACAATTTGTTGATTTTTCATTTGTTATTTAGTTTTAAATATCATTTTGAAAAACTTTATCAACAAATTAAATTATTAAGTCATTAATTGTGAGGAAAAAGGCACAAAGGGATAGGAAAACTTTCGAGTTGAATCTATACAATGATCCATCTTCAGATATGCTTATTTAAAGCACTAATGAACTTATTTATTGGAGATTCAAAAAAATCTATCTCGTTCGAATATTTGTTTGATTCTAGTTGGCATCTTTTTAATGGATTGCATCTCGATAATTCCGAGGATCTCAATCCAGGTTTGGGAACCCTAAAATATATATTTACTTGTGACAATAAGTTTATTGAAGAATGTAATAATAAGTTTATTATAAGACATTTTATCCCTTAAGGACGACTTATTCTGTAAAATATACACTGTAAAAAAAAATTTTAATTTTAGTATGTTTTAGTATAGTAAATTTACAAATTTTCCTTGTAAATGATAACTACCATACATTTGTATACTAAATTTACAAATCTATGCATTCAAAAAAATTTTTACAACCAAAAAACATTTTAAAATTACAATTCTCTTGGAAAATTAGAGTAAATATTGTAATTTTACCATACGATTTCTAATTTTACAATACAACGGCATTGTAATTTTAGAACACGGTTTGTAATTTTAGAAAAGGGTTTGTAATTTTACAAAAAGGTTTCTAATTTTACAATACAAGGGTATTGTAATTTTCCTTTTAAGGCTGTCTGACAGTTGTGAGACGGCCAACATGGCCGACTTTGTTTCGACTGCTTTTTAGCTATCTTAATAAAGACATTTTTGGCACTATAAGGATTTATTTAAGTTATAATAATACAAAAAATAATAATATTAAGATAACTTTAAGTTTTTTTTTATTTTATTATTTAGTAAAAATAGTTTACAATGAGGTCATACTTGAATGTTAAATAGAAGAGATAGATCATTAGTTAACAGGTGATTCGATGGTCAAATGGACTAGGGAACAAGTTTCTACAAAAAAAGGTCAGTGTTCAAATCCTGGAGGAATTTTTCATTAAATAAAAATATTTATTTCACTCCATTCAGGTAGAGACGTCCCCTAAAGGTCAATAACCTATGGGTCCAGTCGTAAATTTTTTTTCTTTTTTCTAAATATTAGTAAAATTACAAACATTTGGATTGTAAAATTGCTAAATATTTGTAAAATTACCAAATTTGGACTCGAAATTGCTAAATATTGGTAAAATTACCAGACATTTGGTAGGTAGAGACGTCCCCTAAAGGTCAATAACCTATGATGGGTCCAGTCGTAAATTTTTTTTCTTTTTTCTAAATATTAGTAAAATTACAAACATTTGGATTGTAAAATTGCTAAATATTTGTAAAATTACCAGACATTTGGATTGTAAAATTGCTAAATATTAGTAAAATTACCAAATTTGGACTCGAAATTGCTAAATATTGGTAAAATTACCAGACATTTGGACTCGAAAATTGCTAAATATTAGTAAAATTACCACACATTTGTAAACGATTTTTGCAAAGAGTTTTGTAAAAATATCATTCAACTGTATAGTAAATTTAGTATCTATTGGTCTTGGAAATTTGCTTACAACAAAAAAATTGTAAAATCATCGAAATTTTTTTTACAGTGTAGTTTTCGGGCGACTATGAATATGGGCAAACAATTTTAGAATTTTTCAAATTTTACAAGAATTTCAATTAAAAAATCTGGTGTGACTGGCGCACAGCACACAACTTTCTCTTACCTTCGGTAATCGAAAGTTGTGCACTGTGCTTGTCACACCAGATTTTTTTGTCGAAATATATTTAGTTCCCGACAGTACGGTACATTTGAATTCAGATGTAAAATTTATAAGTATGGGAAAATATTTATATTTTGTTACCATGGCAACCATTTTTCCTATCTTTCCTATGAATCACAAGAGTAAAGTGGTCTTCAGAAGATTTCAATCGCAAAATGAGAATATACATTTTATTGAGAATCTAAAAAATAATTGATTTTTGAATTAAAAAAAAAAATGGTTGGAGCAAATTTAGAGAAAATCGAAAAAACTGAAAAAGTGCATCAGTAAAGTACTAGTACTCTTTGGTCGATTTTGTTCAAAAGCTTGGAGTCACGTCCCATGAGGATGCCTAACTTAAATATAAAATTTCAACTTCCTAGCTCTTTTCGTTCTTGAGATATTTTGTTCACAGACAGACACACACACCCACACACAGACAGACCATGTCGCGAAAACCACTTTTTGGATTCAGGGGACCTCAAAACGTGAAGATCCATCAAAATCTCGACATCGAATTTTTGACATGAATCCAATACTTTCTCTCTATATATATATTACATATATACATAGGTAAGAGAAAGTAAAAAAAGATTATCACCAATAAAGAAAACAAATAATTATTTTTTTTATTATTACTTTTTTTTTTTAAATAAAAGCAAATTAATATTGTAGTTGTGGCTGTTGAGTTGTCAAGGTTTAATCAAGGAAGAGACGTAATTTTTTATGAAGTGTCTAAGAAAGAAAAAGCATTGTTATTAGTATAGTAAAACATTAAATTTTAGTTTTACCATGCTGTTTAATCAGCATTTTTTCATAGTAGTATATAACTAAGGTATAAATCCATTTTTGTTCTCTGAGCAAAATTACAAATTCACTTGCATGGCTGGATTTTTTTTTTTATTCAATTAAATAAAAAAGCGGTGCTGTCTAAAAAATGCAAATATTTCATTAAAATCTTGTTTAAAATATTTAAAAAAAATGTTATTAAGTGATTCGTGTAAAAATTTAAATTTTTTTACTTTCTCTTACCTATGTATATATGTAATATATATATAGAGAGAAAGTATTGGATTCATGTCAAAAATTCGATGTCGAGATTTTGATGGATCTTCACGTTTTGAGGTCCCCTGAATCCAAAAAGTGGTTTTCGCGACATGGTCTGTCTGTGTGTCTGTCTGTGTGTCTGTCTGTGTGTCTGTCTGTGTGTGTGTCTGTGAACAAAATATCTCAAGAACGAAAAGAGCTAGGAAGTTGAAATTTTATATTTAAGTTAGGCACCCCCATGGGACGTGACACGAGCTTTTGAACAAAATCGACCAAAAGTACTAGCACTTTACTGATTCACTTTTTCAGTTTTTTTCGATTTTCTCAAAATTTGCTCCAACGATTTTTTTAAAATTCAAAAATCAATTATTTTTTAGATTCTCTATAAAATGTATATTCTCATTTTGTGATTGAAATCTTCTGAAGACCACTTTACTCTTGTACTACATAGAAAAGATAGGAGAAATGGTTGCCATGGTATCAAAATATAAATATTTTCCCATACTTATAAATTTTACATCTTGAATTCAATTGTACCCTACAGTCGGAAACTAAATACATGTCGACACAAAAATCTGGTGTGACAAGCACAGTACACAACTTTCGATTACCGAAGGTAAGAGAAAGTTGTGTGCTGTGCGCCAGTCACACCAGATTTTTTCCAATATATTAATATTCAACAATTTTGAAATGCATAATTATTCAAAAATAATAATTTAAATTAGTTTAAAACAATCACTCAAATTCATTAGATTGAAAGGATTCTAATATAAAATAAATATTTATTCAAACTTTTGTCAAAACATTACATTCATCTTCCTCAAACCGTAATACCTTTTTTTAATACATATTTATTTATTTGCTATATCGCCATTTATACTCAAAGAATTATTACAAATAGATTTTCAATAAATAAGTTATAGATAACAGAGAAGTATAACAGAGAAAGTAAAAATGTTAATTCCACTTTCTTTTATTTAATATTTTTTTTTTTTTATATTTCATTTCACACTCTGCGTCCATTGACGTCACGTTCAATGTGACGCACTTAAGGTAGGCCTACTTTAGCTCCATTGGAGAAATCTCAGTAGAATTAGAAAAATTCTCGAAAAATGAAATTCGATTAAAATTTGCTTTTTTATAAAAGTTACTATTAAAATAAATTAATTTATCCTCAAAACGTGCATATCCATCAAAATCCCGACATCGAATTTTTGACATGAATCCAATACTTTCTATATATATATATATATACATATATATATATATAGATAAGAGAAAATAATTTTTTTTTAAAAAACAAAAGAAATTATTAAAAACCTTTAATAAATCGCTCAATATGGAATGAGTGTATGTATTCGGTGTGATTTACACTATATAATTATTCACTTTAATAAATATAAACGGGAGAAGAGAGAGAGAGGTTCCGGCATTTAGACATGTATTGAATCTGATAATAATATTTAAAAGCTTAGGACAGACTCGATCTTATTCAATTTTAACACTTGTTAAATTAATTAATTACACTAGTCGACAAGGTTTTTTTCACAAGAAATCTGATAAGTGAACCTAGAGCATTTTTTCATTCTGAATTCAGATATGTAGTTAGAATTTTTCCATCAGGCACAGTTTTAGAGATATAGAGCAAAATAGATTTTAGTCGAAAATGGGCACTAAAACGGCTTTTATTTAGAATGTTCAAATTATTTTTAACGGGACACCCCGTCAAATTATGCAGATAGTTAGAATACATATAAATTTTAAGTTTCATCCTAATCGGAGGTCATTTAGACGTGCCGCAAACGGCTTAAAGTTTTAAAAAATCGAAATTTTCAAGATTTTTTTTGCTTTGGTCACCCCTAATACAATTTTAGATATCCCTGAATGAAAAAAACATATATTTACGATATTCTATAGTTCTTTGGCTTTCTAAAAATCATTCATTCGTAAAAATCTGTTAATTATTAACGAAATTATTAATAAAAACGTGAGCAAAGAAAAAACACAAGTACACTCACTGGACGAAAAAAATAGACTTCAATTGAATTAAAAAGCGAACCCTATCTACGAGAAGCTAATGTATCCTCTTGGAGCATAGGTTCACGGGCACTAACTTTATTATATATTATTAAAAAAAATATTTTTTTGAATCTGATTTCTTTATTTATACTTCTAAAAGAACAAGAGGTCCATTTTTTTCGTCCAGTGAGTATACTTGTGTTTTTTCTTTGCTCACGTTTTTATTAATAATTTCGTTAATAATTAACAGATTTTTACGAATGAATGATTTTTAGAAAGCCAAAGAACTATAGAATATCGTAAATATATGTTTTTTTCATTCAGGGATATCTAAAATTGTATTAGGGGTGACCAAAGCAAAAAAAATCTTGAAAATTTCGATTTTTTAAAACTTTAAGCCGTTTGCGGCACGTCTAAATGACCTCCGATTAGGATGAAACTTAAAATTTATATGTATTCTAACTATCTGCATAATTTGACGGGGTGTCCCGTTAAAAATAATTTGAACATTTTAAATAAAAGCCGTTTTAGAGCCCATTTTCGACTAAAATCTATTTTGCTCTATATCTCTAAAACTGTGCCTGATGGGGAAAAACTGAATTGATATTTGAATTCAGCATGAAAAATACTTATAGAATTTCATATCTTCATTCTTGTGAAAGAAAAAAAAGTTCATTTTTGTCGACTAGTGTAATCAGAATTAGAAATAATATTTTTGTGTTAAAATCCGGTCTCTAATTATAACTATCTGCATAATTTGACGGGGTGTCCCGTTAAAAATAATTTGAACATTCTAAATAAAAGCCGTTTTAGAGCCCATTTTCGACTAAAATCTATTTTGCTCTATATCTCTAAAACTGTGCCTGATGGAAAAATTCTAACTACATATCTGAATTCAGAATGAAAAATACTTCTAGAATTTCATATCTTCATTCTTGTGAAAGTAAAAAAGTTCATTTTTGTCGACTAGTGTTATCTATATCATAAGCGATCCTATAGATTGGAAGCGGAATATTAGTGAATGATAAATACCTAGTGGTGATGTTTTCGAGAGAGTTTTAACGAAGAGAGAGAAAATTCGGTGTTTGTGCTGTAGCGTCGCCTGTTTGCCTATCTACTGACTGCAGGCTGCTGTCTCAGGTGGCGACGGTCGCCGCGCTGGCTGGAGTGGGGGAAGCCAGCGAGCACTGCCAATAATGCTCTGTCAATAATACAAGAAATAAAATTAAATTAGACGATTTTCATTGTTAATGACTTTTTTTGTGAATTATTGCTTTTAAAAAGACATTTTAAAAAGTCAGCTCTCGGGCTTAGCGTAGTTGGTAGCGCGCCTGCCTTGTATACCAAGGGTCGAGGGTTCGGATCCCAGGCAGTCCAATGATTTTATTTAAGCCATTTGGATACCAAATAGCCTGAGTTGCCGAAAAGACTGTGTGCAGGTGTGTGTGAATGGGAAACAAGTGTGAGTATATAAAAAAAAAAGTCATTCACGACCAATTTTTTTATCATGTTAAATTTTTGTTTTCCTCTACCAAAGAAAAAAAAAATTAAATAACATAAAATTGCAATATAAAAAGATGCTGTATGTATCTCTTCTACTTCGTTTTTATAATTAAATTGAAACGCAATAAATGATTGAGTGATATTTACCTGTTGGTGATGAATTCGAGAGAATTTCAACGAAGAGAGGAGAGAGAATGCCTTGGCGTTTGAGCTGCAGCGTCGCGACGCGTCGCGTGCCTACTGACTGGAGGCTGCTGTCTGAGGCGGCGACGGTCGCCGCACTGGCTGGAGTGGGGAGAGGCGCCAACAATGTTCTATTAATAGAACAGAAGCAATAAAATTAAATTTATTTATTTAAAAGATAATCTGTAAAAGAAAAATAAATTATTTCTATTTTATGCGAATTATCCCTTGCAAAAAGATAGAAAAAATCTGGTGTGACTGCTCGCACAGCACAAAACTTTCTCTTCTCTAAATAATTAAAAGTTGTATTATGTGCTTGTCACCCCAGATTTTTTGTGACGAGATATGATTAGTTTCCGCCGATATATTAGAATCCAAAATGTAGAAAAACATGGAAAAATATTATTTATATTTTGTTACCATGGCAACCATTTCTCCTCTCTTTCTTATGAAGAACAAGAGTAAAGTGGTTTTCAGAAGATTTCAACGGCGAAATTAGAATATACATTTGAAAGAGCATCTAAAAAATAATTGATTTATGAATTAAAAAAAAAAATCGTTGGAGCGAATTTTGAGAAAATAAAAAAAAACTGAAAAAGTACATCAGTAAAATACTAGTACTCTTTGGCCGACTTTGATTAAAAGCTTATTTTCACGGTCCAGGAGGGTATAAAACTTAAATATAAAACTTCAACCTCCTAGCTCAATTCCTTCATGCTTAAAATTGAACACACACACACCCACCCATACACCTACAGACAGACCATGTCGCGAAAACAACTTTTTTGGACTCAGGGGATCTCAAAACTTATATATCCATCAAAATCTCGACATCGAATTTTTAACATGAATCCAATACATTCTCTCTATATATATTAACATACATATAGAGGTAAGAGAAAGTAAAAATAAATTGATGATAGGATAAATAATTGCAATGGTAGCAAAATACAGTATAAATATCTTCCCATACTTATAAATTTTACATCTGAACTCATATGTACCGTACTGTCGAGAACTAAATAAATGTGGAGACAAAAAATCTAGTGGGACGAGCACAGAGTACAACTTTCGATTACCGAAGGTAAGAGAAAGTTGTGTGCTGTGTGACAGTCACACCAGATTTTTTTATTAAACGATACATGATTTCATAAAGTTATTCCAAGTAATTGTTGGTTTCATTTTCTGACTGGATAGCCCGGTAAAGTGAAAAATTGTTAAGTTTAATTAAATACAAATATTTTCACTCTCTCGTTAATGATGCTATCAAATGGAATTCTTTTCAAACTATAATTATTTTTGTAAATTGACATCAAATACCAACAGTAAATCGCTAATATGGAATTCGAATTTAAACACACTGATGATTTATTTATCCCCTACGGCAGCAATTAAAAAAAAAAAGTTAATTTTTAAAACAAATCCCATTATTCTCTTAAAAAAAATTAAAATGGTTTTCATGTGTTTTATTTTTTAATTAAAATTTATGGTAGGAAAAAAATAAAATTAATTTTTTTTTCTCATGCTTGGCAGTCAATATCATTATTCTTGTTTCAATTGATTCCTTAAATAATAAATCCTTTTGATTGAGAACAATAAATTATTTTATCAAAAATATCTTTAATAAATAACTTAAGGTTGTTATAATATATTTTTATGAACTTTAAATTTTTTAACTCATAATTACTATTATGTTGGTTATACCTCATTAGAAAAAATCTGGTGTCACTAGTAGCACAGCATATAACTTTTTCTTACCTTTGGTAAGAGAAAGTTGTATTCTCTGCTTGTCACACCAGATTTTTTTTGTGTGGAGATATACTGTATTTAGTTTCCACCGGGGGTTTTTTTTTTTTTTTTTTTCATAAAGATATAAAATTCATAAATGTGGGAAAATATTTATATTTCGTTACCATGGCAACCATTTATCCAATATTTTCTATGAACTCGTCTAATATGAAGAGTAAAGTGTGTTGTGCTTCAAAAGATTTCAAGGGCAAAAGGAGATTTTTTGTGTCGACATATATTTAGTTTCCGACAGTACGGTACATTCGATTTTCAAGATGTAAAATTTATAAGTATGGCAAAATATTTATATTTTGTTACCATGGCAACCATTTCTCCTATCTTTTCTATGGAGTACAAGAGTAAAGTGGTCTTCAGAAGATTTCAATGACAAAATGAGAATATCCATTTTAAAGAGTCTAAAAAATAATTGATTTTTGAATTTTAATCAAAATTGTTAGAGCGAATTTTGAGAAAATCGAAAAAAACTGAAAAAGTACATCAGACAAGTATTTGTACTCTGATCGATTTTGTTCATAAGCTTCGTGTTACGTCTCAGGGGGGTACCTAATTTAAATATAAAATTTCAACCTACTACTGTGCTCTTTTCGTTCTTGAGATATTTTGTTCACAGACAGACACACATCCAGACAGACAGACCATGTTGCAAAAAACACTTTATTGTACTCAGGGGACTGCAAAACCTGAATATCCATCAAAACCCTTACATCAAATTTTTGACAAGTTGTTTTAAATTATTTTCTTGCATTTTAATTCATATAAAAATAAAAAATGCCTCCCGGCCTATTTTTTACTTTCTTTTACACTATATTTTTTTTTAAACTAAACTCTTTAATAACATTTTTTTTTTTTTAATAATTTTTTAAAAGGGTATTTTTTTTTCTTAAATTCTAATATTATATTTTCACACTTAAATCTGTTCTCTTTCAACTTGGAAATATCAATTGCAAGAGAGCGACGCTAATCTAATATCCTCCTCCTTCCTTCATTAGGCAGCCTGTCATTTTATTTAAAGTGTTGAGAATTCTCTTGGAAATACTTTATTTAATTATTTTTCAAGAAGATGTATTGAAAAAATTAAATATGAGTTTCTTTAGGCCTATTTCATTTGACTTGACATTACAGATAATTTGATATAAAAATAAAGATAAAAGATACTATCTGTATCAGTCAAAAATAAATATACCTGAATAACAAATATCGTAATTACTAATACGAATAATTTAAAGTCTATAAGATGTCGAAAGAAAAGAAATGTTTAAAGAAAAAAAATATATCAGGAATATTGTTTGTATAAATGAATGAGAAATAAGAATGCTGGAGGTACTTTCAGGCCAAATTTTAATACCACTATACAGCCGACGTTTCGGGGGATTCAACGCCTCCCTTCATCAGGACTCTAAATATTCAAATAGGCAAACATACAGCTTGGTTAACAATGAATAATTTTTTTTTTTCGTCACATACATCCTTACAACAGTGCTACTTACAATGTGGTTTTAAATAATGAACCCTCAATGGTTTAATCATAAGAGAATGAGTTAACAGTCCAACTTCGCCTGCTGGTAAAAAGAAAGGCATTCAAGGCGAGTTCTCATTATAATGAAATTCAATTTTTTTTTTTATTTTTCGTTTTATTAACTCATGCCAATCTGATTAATCAATATAATCTCCATATACTAAAAAATCTCTTACTAAGAAAATTCTTTTTTTAATATTTTATTCTAAACTCAAACGAAATTGGACTATAAACATAAAAAATTAAAAATTAAAAATTAAAATTTTATAAACAAACCTTACATTCTCTTTTTTTTTTTTTTTTTTTTTGACATTTTTTGTTTGTATAACAAATATCGTTCATTGAGGATTGTCAACATATTATGTGAAGATAACATCAAAGCAATTGTCCTAAAAGCGATTAAAATGCGAAAGGCGATAAAATTTTCTTCAGCTTCTATTCAAATAATAATTAGATTTTATGGACGGATGCTTTTACTGTCATCAAATCTTTTCTTCTGTTAACGATTAACCCAATTCATTGTTCCTTAATTTTGTTCACAGAGAAATGAAATAAACAAGCGAATAGCCAAGTGTTTTTTAGTATTCTTAATTTTTATCTTCGTGCCATTAAGCTCTTAAAGAAAAAGAGGAGATAAAACGTGAATAGACCCGGCTGATAAGCAAATTATTGCTATAAAGGTAAATCTCTCACTTCTTCTTATAGAGCAAGAGGTTTGTTTTGCCGATTGCTTCTCTTCTAATTATCTAGCTATCCTTGCCCTTGACCTATGGCTTAAAGGTAGAGTATTCGCTTCTGGTGCCAGGATAAAAAAAATCCATTTCAATTGAATTGGATACCAATCAATCCACGGGATTTAAATGGTCTCAGATTCCAAAAAATATCTTAAATATAAAAAAAACTGGTGTGACTGGTTGCACAACAGACAACTTTCTCTTACCCTTCGACAAGAGAAAGTTGTGTTCTGTGCTTGTCACACCAGATTTTTTTGTCGACATATATTTAGTTCCCGACAGTGCGGTACATTTGATTCAAGATGTAAAATTTATAAGTATGGGAAAATATTTATATTTTGTTACCATGGCAACCATTTCTTCTATCTTTCCTATGAAGTACAAGAGTAAAGTGGCCTTCAAAAGATTTCATTGGCAAAATGAGAATATACATTTTAAAGTGCACCTTATAAATAATTGATATTTGGATTTTAATCAAAATCGTTGGAGCAAATTTTGAGAAAATCGAAAAAAAACTGAAAAATTACATCAGTAAAGTACTGGTACATTTTGGTAGATTTTGTTTAAAAGCTTATTTTTACGCCACAGGTGGGTGCCTAACTTAAATATAAAATTCCAACCTCCTAGCTCAATTCCTTCATGCTTAAAATTGAACACAAACAGACACACACCGAGACACACACACACACACACACACACACACACACACACACACACACACACACACACACACACACACACACACACACACACACACACACACACACACACACACACACACACACACACACACACACACACACACACACACACACACACACACACACACACACACACAGGCCATGTTGCTAAAACCACTTTTTTGGATTCAGGAGTAATAAGTTTTATAACTGATGCCTTTATTAAGTTGTTAACTTCACAAAACTTTTCTTATATACCTCAGATAACTAATATTATAATACGAGATATATGAAGGTTAAGGTCTTGTTTACTATATCGATGATTTGCTATCGGTCTGATAAGTTTGCAAGATGACTAGAAGTGAAGCAGCCGGCCCTAAGTCCTAAATCCCTTTAAAGTATTTTTCCAAAACCCTTTTGAACAACAATTATTTTAGACTCTCAAATATCTGTTTCCCACAAACCCTTCTCTTGTTCAGGGAGGAAGAAAGCCAACAAAAATTTCCCACTTAATTACACTTACAATGACCCTACTGTCAACTAACACACACACGACCACCCACTTTCGATACCGAAGAAGGAAAAGGTGGGGGCGGCCCCAGTCACACCAGATTTTTCCTTATAAATTTTACTAGAATTATTTTAATTATTAAATTTTATTGTCTCTTTTATTAATCGGCGTTAAATGGTTCCCTGGGATTAACCTACTTGGCACAAGATTGTTCCAGAGGTCCAGCTTCAAACCACCATTAATGTAATCTCCCTTGCTATTTTCTAAACAGAGCCAAGGCGGATGGTTATTATTATCTCATCATTTCGAATGAAATATTAATATATCTTTAATGGGACGAGACGAGTCAAGGAATTTAAAATTTTATAAATTCTGGATGTAATTAATATCGATTTTTTAAAGCAAGCGAGGATGAAATTATTTATTTTTTTCACTCTATTATTTTTACTCTCTCTTTAGTAAATTAAAAGTAAGATTTTTGTAAGACTCACATGTTAGAGATTGTTCTATTATATTTAAAACTTGGGTATCTTCTTTAATCTACATCTGAGATCATTTGTCGGTATTTAAATTCATAAATTTACTTTAGACAGGAAGCATATCACTATCCTACTCTTTTGAACGGATTTTTATCTTGATTTTTTTAATAAAACTTTGTATTATTATAATTACAAATATCCTTGGCTCAGGGGCCTCTTGTGAGTACGTGGATGGCAACCACGAGCTTTCCTAGCTGGGACTAGCAGTACTTCTGTTCTTTGCATGTCTCTTCCCTTCTATATTTTTAACCGCTTTTTCCCCCCCGGGGGGATGGTTTTGCAAAAATGGTTTTCGCGACATGGTCTGTCTGTCTGTGTGTCTGGGTTCAATTTAAAGCATGAAGGAATTGAGCTAGGAGGTTCAAATTTTATATTTAAGTTAGGCACCCCCATAGGGCGTGAAAATAAGCTTTTAATCAAAATCGGTTAAAGACTACTAGTACTTTACTGATGTACTTTTTCAGTTTTTTCGATTTTCTCAAAATTTGTTCCAAAGATTTTGATTAAAATTCAAAAATCAACTATTTTTTAGATGCTATTTAAAATGTATATTCTCATTGTGGTCTCAAAAATGTTTGAAACTCACTTTACTCTTGTACTTCATAGGAAGGATAAGAGAAATGGTTGTCATGGTAACAAAACATAAATATTTTCACATGTTTATAAATTTTACATCTTGAATTCTAATATATCGGCGGAAACTAAATATATCTCGACACAAAAAATCTGGTGTGGCAAGCACAGAGCACAACTTTCGATTACCGAAGTTAAGAGAAAGTTGTGTGCTGAGCGACCAGTCACACCAGATTTTTTTGAAATAGAGTGAAATCTAGGGAATATTGAAAAGAAAATAATTAATAGGGCCATAAAATAGTAAAGAATAAATACTATACGTTTTTTACTATTATTTATTTGTCTCTCCCATCCAAGAGAGAGTATTATTTATTGTTATTTAATAACAAGTGAAATCATTCTCTCTGAGTCTAATGAATCACTTTATTTAGACGAAAGATTTGCGATGGAGATATTAAAATGTTTTTAGAAACGGTTTAATAGTTATTTCCAAAAATAGAACTATCTCTCGCCGGTGATAATGCCTGGAGGGGGAGGTGCAGGCGCGACTTCCCCTCGTCTCGCCGTTTCTTAGGCTTATAAAAAATAAAAACTTTGCATATTGAATTGCGTACAACTCGCAAACTACGGCCCCAAACAAAATATAAATAAACAAATCGTTTATAAATTTTTCAAGTTCAAATATACCGTACTGTCGGAATCTAAATATATCTCGACACAAAGAAATCTGGTGTGAAAACACAGAATACAACTTTGGAATACCGAAGGTAAGAGAAAGTTGTGTTCTGTGCGACCAGTTTAATATTCTATCTACAGTATAATAAAAAAAAAGACTAAAAAGTTTAAAATGAAAAAAAACTTATTTCAAAAAATACTTTTAGTTAAATTGAACTAAAAAGAGAAAAATAATTTAATTGTTCTTGTTAAAATTGTTGAAAATTTATGACTTAAAATAAAAGAGTGGGGCGCTTCGAAGTGATCCCGAGGCTCTAAAAATATACAATTCTTTAAGCTATCAATGCCTACGCTTTTATTTTAAGTAATAAATATTCAACAATTTTAACAAGAACAATTAAATTATTTCCCTCTTTTTAGCTCAATTTAAATAAAATAATTTTTTTTTAAGGTTTTTTTATTATATTTTTCTTGTCCAATTTCAAATTTTTTTCTTAAAATTTTTTTTCTTCATTCTAAATTTTATAATTCAGGCTAGTTGAATTTCACTTGCCTATTTGCGCCCTTGAGTCTTCTATGGCTTTTTAGTTTTAAAAAAATCGCCCAATTATTCTGTTTCAAACATTCTTATACGAATACATTTTTATCAGATGTTGACTTTAATTTTCTTTAAAAGCGTTCGTTTTGATAAATGAACCATGCTTTTTATGCTAATGAATGAATAAATAAATTGCCAAAATTTGTCTGGCCATCTTTTATTTATTTGTTTCTTAAATTACTATTTGAAGATATCAAAAATTAAAATAAATAACACTTGAATTCCATTGAGAGTTTTGGATTTTCAGACTCTCTTTAAAATATTGAACTATAAATATAATTTTTCTAAAGTTTATAGAGTAGAAATTTTCACCTCATTTTTTCTGCTAATTATAGCTGTCAGACGGTAGTGACCTCAATTAATTCCCTATAAAGAAATATTTACACATTCAAATATTCATATGCAAAAATGAATTGATAAAAAATTTTAAACATTTATATTTTTTAAGTAGCCTAATTATATTTATTTGATTAAGCTCATTTATTTAAACTTTCCAGAGAACTTACTATCACTGTTATCATTAAATGTTCCTTGATAATATATTTCTATTTTAAACATTTTGAGTATTTTTCTTATTAATATACAATATATAAATGAAATGCTCTTAAAAGAAATTGACAAATTTTAATTATTTCCTTCTGATAGAGTTTAAACAATTATTTACGAGATTGTTCCAGACTGAAGATTCACAACATAACTCTTGCTCTTCAATGTTATCAATATTGACAATGTCAACATTTCTCACCTCATGGTCTGGTCAGTCAGGCATAATTAAATTTTGGAACATTGTTAAAATAAAATTTTTTGTTAACTGTTTGTGATAAACAATAAACATTTAAACTTGAGGATAAAAGATAAAAATCATTAATTAAAAGTTTCCTTAAACCCCACCTCACCCCTTAAAAAGTTCCCCATTTTGCCCCAGCAACGCTTTTTTGTTATCACGGTCGCCATATCCCTCGGGATTGGTTTAGAGGTTAGCGTTAGCTAGCTTAGGGTCGCGGGTTCGGACCCCAGGCAGTCCGAAGATTTTAATTAAACCATTTGGATACCAAATGGCTTAAATAAGAATGCCTGGACCCCAAATAGATATATTAAACATACGAGTATCGTTAAAATTCTTAAATGACCTAAAGTTGCCGAAAAGACGATGCGAGTGTGAGAGTTAAAAAAAAAAAACAAATTTAAAAAAACACCAAGATATTTTCTTTTGTTTTAGAAGTTAGGACGTTTGCTTTCTTTCTGGAGCGATAAACTTATTCTAAAGTATATTGCCCACCAATTAATTTTGAAAAATAAGGACTTGGTCTAATTGGCCCCAAAAATACCTAAAAAAGACTTTATGGCTATCTGTTATAGATTGAAATATCTAAAACTTTATTTATTTTCTTTATCTTTTTTAAATATTTCATAAGAAAATTGGAACGCTTTAATATGATGGATGGTGTTAAAATATTTGCATGCATACATGTCTTTCTTTATGTGTTGGCGTTTCTGGAATTCCTCATGATTCTTTCAACGAATTGGGAATTTGAAAACAGACAATGACAACCTGGAAGAAAACTTTTAGAGGAACTGGACAGATGATTTGGGATTTATACGAAAATGGGATTCGAGATCACGGCCACCACCCGCGAAACATGACAGGACACCGACGCCGTGCGTTGGTCCAGGGTGAGAGAATGTTTGTCTCCATGGTAACGGCGCTTGCGCCGCTTTCCGCTATTTGGAAAAGCGCTGTTCGCTTTTGCTCGGAGAGAACGGCCGCTTGAGCGCCCTGACTCGGATCTCGGGGCGCCGTCGCTCCGTTAGCCGCAATCGCTTCACGGTGTCGGTGTTTTTTCTTTTTTTTTTTTTTTTTTTTTTTTTTTAGTTTTTTTACCTGCTCGCCGGGGGTGATTTTTCTTATTTTTTTCTCGCGTAAACTCTTGTGTGCCTGGGGGGAGGGGTGGGGGGAGGGGGGTGTTACCCTCCGGAGGGGCGGTGCCCCAAGATGACGGCGACGACGATCACCATGAAGACGAGACACGCGCGCGCACCATATTAGTGATGTGAACCATGTCCTATTAAAAACTAGGTCAAGCGTGACTTTATAATTATGTATTTCAAGTGATTATAGGGTAAAAAGAGGACGGTGGTTGTCATTTAGGACCACCGTCATGAACGGAGGAATTCCGTTCAGGACGATAGTGTGCCTGTCCCTCAGGGGACCTGCTTCCTCTGCGCCGAGGTGACTCCCTTCCGAAATTCTCGTCCGTCTCTCTCTCTTAGCCTCTCTGTTACTCTCTTCCTTGCTCTTAACTCTTCTCTATTATCTGTTGTTATTATCGCCACCACAAAGTGGCGAGTATCGATCCCAGGACCCCGCGAAACGGACGTCTCGCAATGTCCGTCGTCGTCTTCTTGATGGTGGCATTGGTGGGATCGGTGGTGCGACGATCGTGCAGCCGTCGGCTGCTGGTCGCCGCGGTTGTCATGGCAACAGCGACGGTGGCAGCGGGGGCTCCACGAGGGGGATCCCATCCCCCGGGGATGGAGGAAGCTGCGGCCCGAAGAGCCGTCAAGCCAACGAATGGTTCTGAACTTCAGGTTCCAAATCGGGGCGCGGATAAACAATTGACTATTGGCCTTATCCTCCCCTATACCAACTTCGGGGTCCGTGAATATATCCGGTCCATTGCCACAGCTGTCACGGGACTGCATCGCTCTCGAGGGCCTAAACTCAGTTTTCTTAAAGAATATCAATTCAATCAACAACAAGTGCACAGCGTGATGTTTGCGCTCACTCCAAGTCCGACAGGTAAGCCAAATAAAATATAACAGCACAAAAACATTTGAAAATAGAAGTTATATCTTTCACTAAAAGGAAACAAAAAGAAATGCTTTGTAAAATTCTTTAAATTTAAGTGTTGTTGAAAGTAGGGATGAAACGATACCTCTGAGGTATCGATACTTTTACTCGATACAGGTATCGGTCGCAAAGTATCGAGTACCTACTCTGTATCGATTGAAAAGTATCGATACTTACTCGTATCGGTCAATTTTTTCATACAATTAAAGATAAGCAAAAACAGCAGTAAGTACGGATATTATCAAGATTCGCAGGATCTTTGCAGCCAGGAGATTAAATAAAAATCTTTTATTTAATTTCTATTTGCTGACGTTTCGGTCGCCAATCCGACCTTCATCATCGGAGACCTCCGAGTAGCAATGATAATATTTTTGTACATATCAAAGTAAAAAGAAATTGTATATTTAATTGCAATGAATATTAAAATATCGAAGATCGTGTATAATTGACAATATTTGCCCTGATGAAGGTCGTGATTGGCGACCGAAAAGTCGGCGAATAGAAATTAAATAAAAATTTTTTTATTTAATCTTCTGGCTGCAAAGTCCCTGCGGATCTTGATTAAATCTCCACAGGCATTAAACATCACATTCTTGAAAAAAAGAGAAAAAAATTACGACTAAGAAAAAATTCAGTTTTAGAGGTACCTACTACCCAAAAATAATAATTTTTCAAGATGTTTCCCTATTAAACACTCCTTTAATTAAAATTAAAATACAGCAGTACAAACCATTCCACTTATTTCTATTGTAAATAAGAACAAATGTACCTAAATGTTCTTCCGGCCTAACTAATCCGACCCAACCATCGCGTACGCAGACCGAGTATCGATACGAGTATTTTTGACCGATACTTACTTGGTACTCGAATCCAAAGTATCGATTCCAAAATTACTTGGTATCGAAAGAAAGTATCGAGTAAGTACTTGTATTTACTCGTATCGTTTCATCCCTAGTTGAAAGTACTTTATATTAGTATATTATTTTAGTTTTTAGTTTTTTTTTTACAAACTTGTTGGCACTATCATAATTATTTATAAAATTTATGATCATTTTAGGTGAGATGAGTGTTAAAAAATCTTAAGTTGGAGATAATGTGCACTTCAAATTTATTTAGGATCACTACGCCAGCTACGACGGTTCGGACTCCAAGACTCCTTTTTCAGGACAAAGAGGAGTCATTGAAAAAGAACGATTTTTCTGCCTTACTCCGAGGGGCAAATTTATTAATGATTTTATTTAGACAAAATTGAATTTGAAAATTAATCGACTGATTCCGCATGGTCCTGAAGAAGAAGAATTTAAGACTCCGAAATGCACATTAGTGGAATAAATCTGCCCTGATTATTCACCACAAGTTCATTTTATTTTAATAATACTTTCAAATATAATTCTAAACCACACGCATAAAGTCCAAGTTTTAAATTGTATATTAAGCTTATACGAATGTTGTCAGAGTTTTTTTTATATGATTCTCTAAAGTTAAAAAACATTTGTTTAATTGATAAAGTTCAGAATTAAAGAGGGATGAGGGAAAAAGATGGTGTCATTTTGAGCGTCTCTTTTAATTGAATTCTGATCTTCTTCAATTCATAATATAATTATTTCAATTAATCTTATTAAAATAAATATAGATAGCAAAATCCAAAGTTTTTCTCATTTGTTTTCAGGATTTAGTCTTCTAAACGTCCAAAGATAAACTTCTTCTTCTTATTATTTTTATTAAGAATAAATCCTTCCTCAAAAAAGAAATATTTACTTTTTTTTTTGTTCTGATAAATTGAATGGACTTATGACTTGAAAATGAAATATTCTTAAATTTTCCTCTCGCAATTTTTATTGCATTATATCTCAACTCCTTTTTTTTTCTTGCGTTTAATAAAAATGGCGAGAGGGTAAAGAATCGGTTGCCTTTTTTTTACCCAACCCCCTCTTTTCTCATCTCATTTCCCGCGTTGAAGGAAATTCTTATTATCCTAATTTACCACCCTTTTTTTATACCTATACCATTAAATAAATATTGATTTAATCCCAACTTTCAATTGAATTCTAAAATTATTATAAAATAATTTAACATAGATTCTGTTTAATATAACTGTTAATAAATAAATCATTTTTCATAAACAATGATAAGTTAGTGTGTTTTACTCTTATAATAAAAAGTCTCTTATTTTTCTTGTCCTTTATCATTGATATGAGTGAGCGATTTTTAAAATGTTGCTATTTTTTTTATCGATCATTCTCCTGAGAGAAAATCACAACATCCTAAAGTTTTTCTACGATTGCTTAAAAAGTATTCCATTTGATAAAATGTGATGTTTTAATAAATTTTGTTACATTCAATTCTCTTGGTGAGCAATTTAAAAATAGCAACCAGCGAGTTTTAAAAAGACTTAGGCAAACGAGAATCAAGAAGAAGTAAGAATTTCTTTTAGTAGTAGTGAGGTTAATTTGATCTCCCAATGGTGCAGAGGATCGATTAACCGTTTCTGGGATCTAAGGGCAGAAGGGCTGGGAAGGGTGGAGGACACGTAGCACCTGCTGCTATAGCTTTAAAGCCAATCGAACCCATCAAAAGACTCGTAAAGAGGAGATTCGAGACGATTATGGGGTCACAACAATTTTAGAAATAATTTCCATTTAAAAGTAATTCAAAAAAATAATAAACACTTGAGGTTCCTTTCGACTACCTTCAGGGCCAGGTCAATGTCTGAAAATATAATAATAATAATCCTCGCCAAGTTATATTGGGCATACACAATTGTAAATGATTCAACCAAGTTAATGCCCAAAAATTTTATTTTTCTCATACCTTGGAGATGGTCGCATATGCGACCGAAACGTCGGCCTTGGTTTGACAATAAACTGAAATATAAACTAGCTGCTTTGCTCATTCTTTCTACCAAATTAGAATATCAATTTTAAATTAATTTTTTATAATAGCTATATTTGAACCGAATATTTGATATGATCCGCTAAAGTACAGTATTTATTTATTATTCCTGAAGGAGAATCTAATCAAGGGGGTAAATATTTTTCTCGGAAACCAAATTTTATTTTTAATATAAAATTTTAAAAATTAATACTTAAAAATTTGATTTGTATATATATTTTTACTTTACCTTACCTATATATGTAATATATTGCGATTATGTAAAAAATTCGATGTCGATATTTGTGAAAATACTCTTTTTGACGGTCCCTGATTTAAAAAAAGTAGATCCCTCAAAATGGTCTGTGGAGGTGTGTTCAAATCTATTTCGACACAAAAAATGTGGTAGACACCTAGTGAATGCATCTTTAAATTACCGAAAGTAAGAGAAATTTGCGTGATGTGCGACTATCACACCAGATAAAAAATTACCCCCCTTTTCCCGACAAACTCCTCTGGATCCGCCCTTGAGTCTTGTGTCAAAAATATCAATAGGCTAAGAAAACAGATTAAAAAATAAAAGAAATTTTTCTTGGAAGGAATTGCACACTTTGCTACTTACAGTCATTTTTTTGTAGTTCAAAATTTTTTCTTCAATATAATTTTCAAAAACTAAATAAATATCTGATACTGAATTATTATTATTATTTTGTATTGTATTCACTTTTATAAAACAAAATTTAAAAATCCGGTGTGACCGGTCAGGCGCAGCACAAAAAGGATGAATTTTAAATAAATATCGTTTGAAAGAACGATTATGATTTTAATGGTCCTCATAATTAATTAATACCATTCATTTTATATACTGTACTTAAATAATACTAATTTAATTTTCCTGAATTTGCCTTCTTGTTAAATAAAAGTTTATATAAAATAAAATTATTATAGTCTATATATAGAGATTAAACTAAAATAGCTATTTCCTCCTGTTTTTTTTTTTTTTTTTTTTTTTTTTTTTTTTTAACTAAGAACAACAAAACCACAGTGAAAAAAGTTCATGAAATTATTGGCAGACAAAAAATAATAAATAAATAAACAAAAAAAAAAAAAAAAAAAAAAAAAAAATTAAATTGCAAAACAAAAATAATGAAGAGAGAACTTTTGTTGTTGACTTAATACTCCTAATAATATAATTTTTTTCAAGTGCCCTTTTTTTTCTCTTTTACCTTGTTTACCTAAATTATAACTTCTTGTATTTATTTAAACGAAAAAATACTAAAAATATTTTCTTGCTTTATAAAAAAATCTGGTATGACTGGTCGGACAACACACAACTTTCTCTTACCTTTGGTAATCATTTGGTAATGTGTTCTGTGCTTGTTACACCAGATTTTTTGTGTCGAAATATATTTGGTCCACCGATATATATATATTTTTTTTTATTTATTTAAGGTTGGTTTTTCACCATTTCTTTCATAAAAAAATCATTTATTACAAAAACATAGGTATAAATAAAATTATACAAAATCAATGTAAACAACAAATCAACAACGAATTTTTGACATGAATCTAATACTTTCTCTCTCTTTATATTAACATAAATAATATATATATTTTTTTTTAAACACACTTTTTTCTCATTCACACTCACACTCACACACACAGTCTTTTCGGCAACTCAGGCCATATAAGACTTTTTACTATATCCGTTATTGATTAATATACATATATGGGGTCCAAGCATTCTTATTTAAGGCATTTTGTATCTAATTGGCTTAAATAAAATCATCAGACTGCCTGGGGTCCGAAACCGCGACGTTTGGTATACGAGGTTAGCACGCTAACCTCTACACCAAGCCCCGAGGGCTATTAACATATATAGAGGTAAGAGAAAGTAAAAAAAAAAATGAATCCAACATTCCATTAACAACTTTTTTTTTCAATAAAAATACATTATTATAAAAACTTATAATCAACTTAGATGTCAAGTTTAATAAGACAGAGAATTGTTAAATTGAATTTGTGTTTCTTTTACTTAATTCTAATCGACATCTCATTGACATTATTCCATTTGCTTGTAGAGAGAAAATCTTTAATTGGAAGATACGTCTGTGTTTCATTCTAACTATAACAGATAAAGAGAGAAATCTAAAGAAACTCCTTTCTAATAAAAAATTCATTTATTTCATTATTAGTAAGAATTTAGGGTACCAATGATTTTTTTTTAATTTACTCTTCCGGCTGCCGAGGACATATAGGAGTTTGTTTGAAATTTATCGATGGTAATCAGGCTTGGGCCAACCCCCTAGGGATTTTGCCATACTTGATATTGCTTCACTGTAAAGATCTAGATGGTTGTTTCTTCTTTATTGAAAAGCCCCACGCCCTGAATGTACAGTTCTAAATTCTAAATAAAATGGAATGTTTACCTGACATTTATTATTATTCCGTCTTCATTTTTAAAAATTTCTAAATCTTATGTTCATTCTCAACTTATATTTGTTGATAGATATATCAATTTTGTCTAATTTTACATGATCATTTTATTTATGTGGGGGATGGTTCTCGAAAAAGGAATGATTGCTATCACCCTCTATAGCGTAAAAAATCTGGTGTGCTGGTCGCACAAAATCACTTTAATTTGCAAATAAATCCGTTCAATAGTCATCAACAATTGTTTCATTTGTTGGAAAATGGAATAGGATCTGTATAATTAAAACTGTCCCCCTCTTTATAAGTGACAGTTTGTAAAAATTCCTATTATAATCCCCCTGGTTTGTATTCCATCTACATATTTTCTATTTCATTTAACTCATTCCATCTCATCGATTTTAATTAATTTACCTTTGAAAAATTTTTAAACTGTATCAGAATAGTTTAAAAATAGAAATGGTATGTGCTCTATGCTCTTGTTAAATGGAAGTAACAAACTGAAAAAAATCAATAAAAAAAATGAATTTAAAAACTAATTATTCGAATTTTTTTCTTACAAAATATTTATCCTATATAATAATCTTTATTTTGTATACAGTGGCGTACCGAGGGGGGGGCGAGGGGGGCGGT
>JAKCPI010028266.1:0-20175 GCA_023213315.1 Euborellia annulipes | reverse complement strand
TATTGGAAAATATTTATATTTTGTTTCCATGGCAACCATTTCTCTATCTTTTCTATGGAGTACATAGTAAAGTGGTCTTCAGAAGATTTCAATCAAAAAATGAGAATATACATTTTATAGAGAGAATCTAAAAAATAATTGATTTTTGAATTTAAAAAAAAATCGTTGGAGCAAATTTGAGAAAATCGAAAAAAACTGAAAAAGTGCATCAGTAAAGTACTAGTACTCTTGGGTCGATTTTGTTCAAAAGCTTCGTGTCACGTCCCATGGGGGTGCCTAACTTAATTATAAAATTTCAACTTCCTAGCTCTTTTTTGTTCTTGAGATATTTTGTTCACAGACACACACACAGACAGACAGACAGACAGACCATGTCGCGAAAAACCACTTTTTTGGATTCAGGGGACCTCAAAACGTGTATATCCATCAAAATCTCGACATCGAATTTTTGACATGAATCCAATATTTCTCTCTCTATATATATTAACATATATATAGAGGTAAGAGAAAGTAAAAGTAAATTGATTCAAAATTTCCATAGGCTCTGAGTATTTCAATTATATTTTAAATGTTGACTGCATGAAATAAACCATGGTTATTTTTCAAAATTTTAATCTCATATTTGGATATTTTATAGGCCTACACGATAGGGATTCTAAACCAATACAAAATTTCATAAGAATAGAAATTATTTTTTTTTTAATGTGTGAAAAGTTCGAAAGGGGACTGACTCCCTTTTGAGTAGAAATTTACATGCAAATCCCTTTAGCGATTTAACATTGGCTCTATGGAAGGAAGAGCCGGAAAGTGAATTTGAAAAATCTGAAATACTACATCAGAAAAGTTTACTTTAAACAATTTTTACGAAAAAACTTATATATATATTTATTTATTTTAAAGAGCATCTAAAAAATTTTTGAACTTTAATCAAAATCGTCAGACCAAATTTTGAGAAATTCGAAAAAAAACTGAAAAAGTACTTCAGTAATGTACTAGTATTTTTTGGCCGATTTTCTTCAAACGCTTAATTTTACAGTCCGGATGGATACCTAACTTAAATATAAAATTAATTAAATAATTCAACTTCATAATTCATTTCCTTCGTGCTTAAAATTGCCCACACACACACAGACAAACCAATTTTCGGGACCCACTTTTTTTGACAAGGGTTCCTATCTTTCAAAATCTCGACGTTGAATTTTTGACTTGATCGCAATACTTTCTCACTATAGGCCAATATTATATATATATAGAGGTAAGAGAAAGTAAAAATATTTTAAATATTGAAATTGGTTTTATAATATAAGTTCTGTATTATAATTACCTAAATTTATTTGTATGTGCATGACTAGTATCTTGAGTATCGTGTTTGCTTCAGATGATGGGTGGAGGGAGGGGGGACGACATATAAACGTTAATTTGAATAAAATAAAATTATTTGCACAATTCTTGTTTTTATTCTGACCCCATCACCATTTATATATTCAATCAACATTTGTTAAATATTGGTAGAAATATACAGAATTCATTATATTTTATTTTTAATAATTTTTCTATCAATTTTTATCCATTAATATTTTTATTTTATTCAATAAGATTATTATATGTCTGTCATGAGAGACAACTGACTAAACGTTGATAACGTTCCAAATAAATATCGCTATATTATATTGATTAATATACCTATTCAATGGGTTAGATATAATGCTAGATAAATAGATTGTGATTTTTAGAGAAATGATCAATCAAATTATATTTACCAACTTTACCTGGCTAAATGAGCAGTAAATGTTATTTTTTTGTATTTATTTAGTTAAAATTAAAATTTGAATATATTAATTAAAAAATTTATTTAACAATAAAATTCTATTCAAATATAACGGGGGTTTCTGTTAGGTCTAGAGATAATTCAGAGGATGGTTGTATTGGTTAAAAATAAAATAAAAAAGGTTTCCATAAATATATATCCGGCAACAATTCTTTCACAAGATATTCAACATTTTATTTTTTTCACTAAATAAATATCTCGAAAACGTGTTGAATATTTGCAAATAACTCACTAATGTCAAGTCCTACAGTATTCCGGAGAAAAAAATCAATTTATCTATTTCGAAATGGCATCTATTTGATATTTTTAAATGAAATTTAAAAAATGCCTCTTTTTAAAAGGGTAAAATTGATAATTTTTTTTTTTTTTAGTTAGTCACTTAGTATTATTTGCTGCAAAAAAACAACCGGTCAAGCAAGCCTTTATATTATTTACTGCAAAAATAGAGTATATGGACGATGTTATGCACGAAGGAACCAAGCGCTATTTACCTAAAAGAGAAATAAATGAAAAATTAAATATTTTTAAATAAAATTATTTTATTTAAAAATTGCTAGATATTCTTTCGTTTATTTACTAAATCTCGAGCGGGTTTGAAAAATTTCCGAGCGGGTTCGGGCGGGTCTGAAGAATGGTAAAAAATTACGGGCTGGGTGCGGGCGGGAAGTAAAAAAAAATACGTTCACGAGCCGGTCCGGCCAAAAAATATCGGCCCATGCAGAGCTCTACTCCAAGGGCTCTGATTTTTTTAAATTTTATATTATTCTAAATCAAATATTTCAAAATATATCTTCGGATATATAACTGTAAAAAATTAAATAAATATCTTTTGGTCAAATTTGAAATAGTGATTTGTAAGTAAATTTTATAAAAAAAAATTGTCTCCCTTTCCTCAAAGAAAAAGTTGAAATGACGCCTCTGGTTTAAGGGCATTCCAGGTATTAATGTTTATACGAACTTTTTTCTTTATTTTAATTTTAAACAATAAAACCAACCTCTGAATTATCTCTGCTTATTACAGAAGCCTACTATATTTGAATAAAATATTATTTTAATCTATTTTTAAATACATTTTTTTATTTAACTGATATATTTAGATTTTAATTAAATAAATATGAAAAAATAACATTTTCTTCTCTGGTTGCTAACGTTGAAGCCATTACAGAAACGCCCCTTGCTTCATAATCAAAGGGTCAATGGCAATGGTTAACTTTCTGTTCTGTGCAGCAATAAACACATCCCTAACATACATATCATATATTTGTATTAAACATTTTTATTTAATGAAAAAATTCGTATAAAATACTGATCCTTGGTTTGAATAATTTTTTTTTAAATTTTATTAAAACAATCCAATCGATATCTTTTAATTTATTCTACAGACTACAATAAAAATAATGCTTATTTATTTAAATCTTATAGAACAAATAAAAAAAAAATTATACCTAGGTATATCCACTATATTTTTAATTTGGACATATTTACTTTTCATATTCATTTATTATCATGTTATATTAGGTAGAAATTTACCTAGAAATGGTTGGATTTAATTTTTATATCAAATTTATTTCGCAAAACCTTTCATTAAATCAATTCTTTTTTTTATTGATATATTAAAATAATAATATAAAATATGTTGTCGATTATTTGTTTTGTTTAAATTATCATTGAAACGGAGTCCTTATTAAAATGTATTTAAAATGAGGTCGCATGTAATAATAGATTAATAAATGTTGTATTGAATTGTAATACAAAAGATGACTGGGCATTAATTTAATCCCATTAAAATATTTAAATTATGATTTATAAATTCATAAAAAAAAAGTAAAAATGAAGTGTAATTTTACTGCATACGGTCTAAAATTTCGAAATTGTGATTTGATTAGAATGTTTTTAAAATGTTCTATTTATTCGCATATTACCTGAATAAATAAACTTTAATAATAAATTATATTCATAGATAATTTTGGCTTGTATATTTTTCTCGAGTAATTTTCCAAAAATATGCTCATAATAATAATAACAGCTATCTATCTATTCGCTGCCATTCTCTCCTATTTTGCGACAAAATAAACAACACACCTGGACAAATAAACAGATTGAGGGGTGGTGGTTGGATATAATATATGCGAGCAGAGAGCGCGTCAAAAACAGCAACGGTGCATTATAATAACTGTAACATGAGGTTAACTGGGGCTTAACACCGATGGAATGAATGGAAATAAAACAAAAACATTAATCAAATATTGAATTAATGAGTTTATTTTATATTCTTAATTCCATTCGTTTACTGTTGATATAAATCCTATTTCGAAAATAAACACAAGTATATATGTTATTTATATCAAAAAAGAGGAAATGATTTAAGAAAACATTAATATCAAGTTATTATTTTATATTTTCAAATAAATTTTAATAATTAGAAGTAAAATTGATCTGTAAAAAACGCCTCGAGTAAAATAGAGCTTGGAATTAAAACAACTTTAAGCTAACTTCGTATAGCAAAAGTCGCGGGTTCGGACCCCAGGCAGTCCGATGATTTTGTTTAGGCCATTTGGATACCAAATGGCTTAAATAATTATAATAAGAATGCCATAATAATTACACAATAATTACATAAGAATGCCTGGACCTCCTATAGATGTATTAAACATACGAGTATCGTTTAAAGTCTTAAATGGCCTAAGTTGCCGAAAAGACTGTGTGTATGTGTGTGTGAATCAGAAAAAAGTGTGTTTTTTAATAAAAAATAAAAAAAAAAAAAAAACTTAAGGAACTATCTGCAAAACACGCATTCTGCACTACACAGTACTTTTTATTAAACTTTACTGGTAGAGGGAATTTAAATTATACACTAGGTTATGTATTTCAAATTGTGTTTTGTATAATTTTAATTCTCTATATTCTCCTATACCAAACGTCGCGGGTTCGGACCCAGGCAGTCCGATGATTTTATTTAAGCCATTTGGATACCAGATGGCTTAAATAGAAATGCCTGACCCCACAATAGATATATTCTCTACAACGGTTATCGTCAAAGTCTTAAATGGCCTAAGTTGCCGAAAAGACTGTATGAATGTGTGTGAATGTGAGTGTGAATGAGAAAAAGTGTGAATGTTTTAAAAAGAAAAAAAAAAAAAGAATTCTCTATATTTACTATGTTTCAACTAGTGCCTACGGTCGCCACCATCAATTTAACTTTACCGTTATTTAAAAATGGATATTTTTTCGAATATCGAATATTTTTCCTCATTCAAAATGTAGATTTTGTTTGATTTTTTTCTCCTTTATTAATATAGGCACTTTCTCTCCCCCCATCAAATGGTATAAGTATACTTATTTATATCAATAAATACTCCTGGACCCCCTAATATATCGTTTCTAAATAATGAGTAGGCTATCGTTGTAAGTCTCTATGACTTAAGGCAGTGGTGCGCAACCCGTGGGTCGCGACCCCCAGAGGGGTCGCGAGAAAAATTTCCAGGGTCGCCAAATTTAAAGAACTTTATATTACAATAAAAAATGTTTTGTAAACACCTCTAATAAAAGGACATTTCAGAAATAGTTTCATTTTAACTACGTTGACGATTAAAAAAAAACCTCTACTGTCTACTCAAGGGTCGCGATAAATTTTTTCAAAAAAATGGGGGCCGCAAATGAAGATAGGTTGCGCACCACTGGCTTAAGGTACCAAAAAGACTTAAAAAAAAATTCCTCCCCAGCCTCATCATCAGAACCGGTGGTGACAGTAATGGCGAAATGCGAAAATATTTAAAAGCCAAATTCGTTAATTAATTAATACAGAATATCTATTATAAAACCAGTTTAGTTTTATTTAAAATAGATATTAGAATTTGTTTAATTTTAATTTTAAATGCTTCTTATTTTAGAGTAATACTACTTGAACTTTTTTTTTTTTTTTTAGTCTTGCGGTAATCTTTGAAAACAACACGGCACTCAAGTTGACGGATTTGAGGAAGAAAAATATATATCTGCGTTGAGATTTCGCTTATTCACTTAACCGTGAGTTTATTATTTTTTTTTTTAATTTTCTATTATCTATACTAACAAGGGGACGGCCAAGTGAGTATATCACGGATTCGTTTGAAAAAAATTGAGGTGATACATTTTTTTGGCTCAAAGTATCACCTCAATTTTTTTCAAAAGAATCCCCGATATACTCACTTGGCCGTCTCTTTGTAAGTATTTTTATAATTTTAATAAGTTTTCTAATATTGATAAAAAATCTTTTAATACACACACTTAACAGTAGAGTAACTAGGCGGGGGCGAAGGGCCGCTCGAGGCCCCCTCCCCAGGTGCATCAAGCCTTTGGCGCTTCCCAATACCGTCGTAAGCGCTCTAGGGCATCAAAGATGTAGTCCAGGGGAGATGATTTTATCATTTTTTTTGCATAGATTTTCTAAAAAAATTGATAGTTTTCTTTTAAAATTATAAAAACGCGCCCTAGTTGAACTTCGGCCCCACCCCCCTCACCGCCCCAAGGCAAGTTACGCTGCTGACACTTAACTAATTTATTTATTCCTTGTGATTTTTTATTTTATTCATATAAAATAAATCTGTTAGTAAGCGTACCAGTATTTTACCCTTTAGGGCAGCGTTTTCCAAACTGTGGGGCGCGGCTCCCTAGGGAGGCGCGGACTAATCTAAGGGGAGGCGCGAATGTTGGCCACCATGATCAATTTTCCAAATGATTGCTAGTTTTATAAATAAAATAATAAAATAATTTAGAAGCTTCTGGGACGGAGTTTTTAATTAATTAATATTGATAAATAAAAAAAATATTTTTATAGAAATTTTTATTTTTTGGTATTAAAAATGTTTGTTTTTGTATTATTTTATTAAATGTGTGTGTGGGGGGGGGGGGGGCGTCATACGATTTTTCGTAATATTCATAATATTTTTAAGGGAGGTTAAAGTTTGGAAAGCGTAAGACTCATTCTAGAAAATTATACTATGTGTAAACCCCAAAGGGAATTTTTTCAGGGTTTTAATTTTTTTCTGACTAGACTCAAAGCTCGCCGAAGGCGATAGCAATGTTAATTATTTTTGGCTCAAATAAGAATGCCTAGACCCAAAAATATATATATTCTTAATAACTACAAATAATATTTTCCATCTACTATTTAATGTGAAAAAAAAGATTAGATTAGGGGTTGAAAATTGTTTTTTTTTTTTTTTTAGCTAAATCGAAACAAAATAAATAGAAAACAATCAAAAAACAACGTTGATTATTATTTTTATTAGGGGGGATGAAGGGTTGATCATTTAAGAAAGGCCTTGGAATATTCCAAATCACTTGTTGAGATTTTTTTCCATCTCTAAATATAGTTAGATTAGAGCAAAAAGTATTTTTTTACTTTTAATAAAAAGGGAATTGTTATTTTCATCTTTTTATTCCTATAAAGAGATAAGAGAGTCGAATCTCTCGTTCAGTCGAGTCGAGAGCGTTGCCGGGCTGCAGGCGCGCCGAGCTGCTCTGTTATTTTTTTTTGTTGTGTTTAAAGTGAATCAAAGTGAATAATTAATATAGTGCAACCCACCCTGACCTCGCCGTCAACGAGCACACCCTCTTGAGCGTCTTATTAGAGGTAATTATTATGCATTTTATCGTTGAAAAAAAAAATGATAGAAACAAATAATTTGACTGCGAAAAACGATTCTTTTGAATATGAAATTAAATATTTTGCATTTCACTAAGGGTAGAGGGTGAATATAAGGGGGAGGGGGAATGTAGGTGTCATTGAAAAAAAATTAGGTTTTTTTTTTTATCTTTTCTAAAGTCACCATTATTTACCATTATATTCTTCTATATTTTTGTTAATCAAATTTTCTTAATATATTTTTACACAGGGGTGGATTAAAGGTTGAAAATTAATATAAAATAATTTCAAAATAAAATAAAAATTAAAATAATTTTTTATAAATGTATTCAAATTATTTTGAGAGTAATTCGCGGTGAAGGCTCGCATTTCCTTAAAGGGGGTATGCCGGGGGGGGGGGGGGTTAATGCCCCATCCCCTATAATGCATAGAGATTTTTTTTTTAAATTCTTTTACTAAAAAATAAATGCATTCCGTTTGAGTTAAAATTTATATTCAATATTTAGCAAATATCATAGTGGGATAGCAACATTTTAATGTCATTCTAAAATTTCTTATTACTAGGGCGGAATTAATTTTTGAAGATTTCGAAACTCTCATAAACAGATAATAAAAACACAGGGTAACTGATTAGTCCACTTAGAATTTTACTGGGGTGAGTTACCGCCAGTGGCGTAGTGAGCTTAACTTGCGCCCGGAGCACAATACCTTTTTAGCGCCCCCCCCCCCCCATTCGAAAACCATATAATATTATATGTAAAACATACAAAATTATTATATTACACCAGTGGCGTAGCGAGGGGGGAGCAAGGGGGGTCATCATGATGCCCCGGGCGCTACTCACAAAGGGGCGCCAAATGGTCCGCAAAACAAAAAAAATTGCGGGATAATTTTAAATTTTATTATAATTGATTTCTGGAAAATATATTTTAAAAGTGCCAGTGTAATACAGTGGCGTAGTGAGCTTAACTCGCGCCCGGAGCACAATACCTTTTTAGCGCCCCCCCCCCATTCGAAAACCATATAATATTATATGTAAAACATACAAAATTATTATATTACACTGGCACTAAATTTAAAATATATTTTCCAGAAATCAATTATAATAAAATTTAAAATTATCCCGCAATTTTTTTGTTTTGCGGACCATTTGGCGCCCCTTTGTGAGTAGCGCCCGGGGCATCATGACCCCCCTTGCTCCCCCCCTCGCTACGCCACTGGTTACCGCATCTTTTTGTATATCGAACTAATCTCAATTCGGATTTGAATTTTTACTTTCTCTTACCTATATCTATAAGTTAATATACATATATATATATATATATATATATATATATATATATATAAAGAGAAAGTATTGGATTCATGTCAAAAATTCGATATCGAGACTTTGATGGATATACACGTTTTGAGGTCCCCTCAATCCAAAAAGTGGTTTTCTCGACATGGTCTCTGTCTATGTGTGTGTCTGTGTTCAATTTAAAGCATGAAGGAATTGAGCTAGGAGGTTGAAATTTTTGATTCAAGTTAGGCACCCCCTAGAGCGTGAAAATAAGATTTGAGAAAAATATTTTTCTTCAGGAATGAAAGTTAGAAAAAACGAAGCCAGAATTTTTCTTTAAAAAATAAAACAGCTTACCTTTCGGCTTTGGTCAAAGACATCCTCGGAGCTGTTAGTGGTCATCCGAGGTGGCTTTTACCAAGGCCGGAACGTAAACTGTTAAAATATATTTTTAAAGAAAAAATTCTGGTTGCGTTTTTTTCTGACTTTCATTCCTGATACAAATTCCACCAGCCATGAAATACCCTTATACCAGCGTTTTCCAAATTGTGAGGCGCGGGCTAGTCTAAGGGAGGCGCGAATATTGGCCCCCAGGACCAATTTTCCAAATGATTGCTAGTTTTAATATAAATAAGAATAAATAAAAAAAATATTTTTATATAAATTTATATTTTTTAGCATAAAAAATTTTTGTTTTTGTATTATCTTATAAAAGGGGGGGGGGGAGGCGTCATAAGATTAATTATTTTTAAGGGAGGCGTGGTAACATAAAGTTTGGAAACCACTGCTTTAGGGTTTGACATAATTATTAGGCATAATAGAAATATTCTATTAAATTGATGATATTGGATACCAATCAACTGCTCAGGGGCCCACATCTTGTGGGTACGTGAATGGCGACCACGAGCTGCCCGAGCTGGGACTGGCAGTCCTTCTGTTCTTTTCATGTCTGTCCCTTCCTTCTAAATTTTGAAAATCCAAAATTTTACCTTGGAAAGCAATGGGTTCTATCTTTCCTTATGAATAATATTGAACTAAATTTTTCATATAGATCTAGGTACACTCATTGGCAGAACTAAAAAGATCTTGAAATTATTTTCATTTGGTCTTCGATGATAATAATTTCAACCCTAACTTCATTTTTTTCCCCCTTATTTTGTTGAAGAACTTTTATTTCTTTAATATAATTCAAATTATATCTCTAATCATCTTTAATATACATTTTGGTATAGAAATTAAGCCACAAGTAATCTTTTGGCAAACTGGTGTTTATTTTCTTTTCTTAGTAATAGGGGCATGTGACACTTGGCACCCTTTTCCCTAGGGTTGTTCCCCTTCGTGACCAGCAAAACAGACACCGCGTGTGCTCAAGATCTTGCCCCCCCCCCCCCCTTCATTCAGGGGGCGGCACCCTTCTCCCATCCCCAGTTAAATACACTGCGACCAACTTAACAGGGTTTGGGGAGGACCGGGGGATTCACACAAAGTTGCCAACAGCAATTAACACCCAACTTGGCGAAGGAAATTGTGTGCATAGTTTCTTTGCGTGTGAGTCTTCTCTTCTAACTTGATGTTATTTATTATTATTATTATAATTACTATTTATTAAATCAAAAATGCCAACACGTCTATTTTATTTATAAATGATTCTCTAAGTTTTCCTCTTAAATTCAACATATACGAAAAATTAGATAATGAATTTATGTGAATTTCCACTTTAAAGGTAAAATAATTAATTTCTTAAAAATTCAATAATTCATAATGTAAGTCATAAACCAAGTTTCTTTTTTTTTTAATTTTCAACTTTGAATGAATTGAAAATGAATATAAATTATTTATAAAAAAAATTTCACTGAGAAATCCCTAGTTCAAAAATTATTACTTAAAAATATTAGAAGCCTACCTCCCTTTTATATCAAGCAGACAAATAGTGATAGCAAAGCACGGAGATTTTTTTTTATAACAAGGGTTTTAGAAAATTTATAGAATTTCGAAATATAAATCTATATCATATTTAATGTTTTTTTTTTTTTTATAATATTTACTCTCGACACCTGAGGCCATTTAGGGGCTTATTGAATATATACCTGGTATTTATCTATATTAAGATTTCAATTGCAAAAGAAGAACACTGCTTTTAAGGTGCGCGTCTCGAAAAACCATTAAACGTCGAATGAGAAGCTGGTTACTCTAGGCGGCAAGAGATGGCGTTAGTTCTCTCCATAGGGAAACAAGCGTTTTATTCCATTTCATTTGAAAGATTCCAGCTAATTAATTAAAGGCAAAAAATTAATTATATTTTAACACAATGATTAGTACTAATTTAATTATCTAAAAGATATAGAGTGAATTTAAAAAAAATATATTTTATTTAATGTGATTAATCTAAAATTTTTTTTTTTTTTGAAAATCAAAAAAAAAGGGTTCTATTAGTTTTAGATATTTTAAATGGCTTTAATTTAAAATTGAAGTCGATTGCTTCAAAATTGTGGCTGCTGGAAACTCAAAATTAGCACCACGAGACGTGAACCTTAAGAGAAAGAGTTCTGATTTCAAAAAAGTTAATTAACTTAAATAATTTTCGAGATATTTATATTTATTTGAATAAGATATTAATATTCAATGAATAAGGCTCGATTCGGACTTATTACAAAATGCAATAAAGGTCTATTTACCTTACTATATACAACCATAATATTTTAATTTACAATTTTTTGAGTTTATTGACACCCCTTTCTTTCAAATTTGACTGGTATAAGTTGAAAGATAAATTAATAGTAAAATAAAAACAATTTATAATACAAAATTTAACATCAAAATAATTAAAAATAGGTCAAAACGATGATGGCAATTAATTATAGGATAAACAAAATGATCTCTCACTCCCTTAGAAGGTTGATGGATGTATTTTTGGGTGGAATATATAGTTAAACCCCCAAAAGACATGTATGAATTATAGTTTGTGAATAAATGTTTCCTTAGGACGTTTATATTTATTCGCGTTTGTGTTGGTCGGTTTATGGCCTACCCTAGAACCCATCCCTAAAACTAAAATGTTTGTGACAGCACAGTTGTCGCCTACAGAGACAAATGACAATGACGTCACTTCTTCTTCCACTACCTCTTCTTCCTTCTTCTTCTTCTTTGTCTCTCATTCGCGACGACTTGGACCAACTCACATTTGTCTAAAGTGGGTGGGATGCTGGGGGATGGTGTAGGGGGTGTAAACTAGAAAGTGAAGCGTCTCTTGTCCTCATTTCATATTGCCAATCCCTATTCAGTAAAAGAGAAAAATATAAATGTCTCTAGATAGATGACACCTATATTTTTGTTTATTTTTTCTACTCTATCTTTTCTTGCATTGATCCCTTTTACTTTATAAAAAAGTAATATTTTATTCTAATTTTTACAATAAATAAAAAAATATATTATTTTCATTTTTACTTTTTTGTACTCTATTCGTTAGGGAAGAGAATGTAGTGTTTTTGAACACTTGTATAACTAGAATATTTGGTAGAACAAAAATAGCATCTCAGCTAGATTTATTTCATTTTATTATTAAAACCAGGGCCGATGTTTCGGTCACATATGGGACCATCTTCAGTCAGGTTTGCGAGGATATACTGTATATTTATTTCTGTCATTAAGCATTAATAAAATGAAATAAAAATAGCTGTGATGCTCATTTTATTCTTCCAAATTTTAATAAACCTCCATTAAAATAATGGTAAAGTGAATATTTTTTGAATCATAGAAAAAATTAAATTGAATATTGAACGTGATTTATTGTTTAAATCATGGAGAAATACTTTAAAGCTTTGTCACTCGAGACTAATAATATCCAAAAGGATCAGGAAATTAGCTAACTTGTTGGATTGACAGCGTCAGGAAATTTATTGGCAAAAGGATTTAGCTAGTTGTCATTTCACTAGAAGAGAATTTTATTATTAACAAAAATTCTTTAAAAAACTACCTAACACTAACCTATATAATTTACATAAGCTTATAAAATATAAACTCAGGAAGTACGTGGTGTCCAAGAATCAAGACTGGTGTTTCTTTTATAATCAAATTTCCCTTCCTTATCAACACCAGACCTTGTTTTGTTCACATTTTACTTCGCTTCTTAAAATGTTTTTATACAAATTTTTTTTCTTCTAAATTATCCATTCATCTTTAACACCAAATATATTTATTGTGTTTACACGACGTCACAATGTGGGCATCATCCGTAACTGTATTGGTCAAAAGGTCGAAAGGAAGTTAGATTGGGTGAGGAATAATGATGATTAGACGAGATCAGGCCCAATAGGGAAATAATGGTAGTTATCTTGTGTGGTCACGTGGCCCGGAAGTGACCCTTATTCACGTGACTTGCCTACGTCGGCATCTCACAAAGGAGGGCGCGGAAAAGCCGATTGAGCGAAAAATTGAACAAATTAGTCCAATACAAATAGAGTTTACAAATAAATATTTCTCAGTAATATAGTATTAGCATATTATAAATATATTAATTATCTTAAGCTTTATGGAGGCTTCAGAAGTCAAGTAACAAAATAAGGAGAGAAAATATATTAAAACTAGAAATTTAATATATTTTTCTTCTGCTCTAGAAACCAGGTGGGAACTTAATTGTGGCGCTCACTGTAGGGCTATATAATACCGAATACAGTCAACCGGGGGGACTTTGCCCAGTTTTGAAAAAAGTGATTATCCCGTTTATCGTAATAAACAAACAAAAAGAACATCATGATCTACAATCCCCGATTATGACTTAGCAGTCGAAGATTTCATACTGGTGGAAATTTTAGGAAAAAAAGAGCATAAAATATTTCATGGCCAAAATTATTAACATTTGCGAAGATCTATAAGTCTCATTCTTGAAAACTAATGATAGAGGATAATCTTTTACCTTTCCAAGTATTATTGATGAAGCAAGCATTTCACCATCGGATGTCGTTCTTAACTCCCTACCATTCGAAAAGGAGAGGTGCTTATCGCTTTCACAACGAACTTTCGAATAATTTTATTACTTGAGGTTCATATACTTATATAAGCTTACTTATTCTGCTCAAAAATTAGTCACTTTGTTTGAAAAAAAAAAAAAATAATTTTATTGAGCAAGTATACTAGTTTTTAAACTGAATGTATATTCATTTTCAACCCCGTTTGAACTGACTTTACCCAGGGACCTGTTCCTGGCGATTTTAGTAGGAAAAAAACATGGGGTCACATTGCCCACCAACTTTTTAATTTTTTTACATACCTAAACATGTGAAATAAAATTCAAACAAATTATAAATAAATTCTACAACTCGTCTACCATTGATAGGTAATTTTTTGTGTAAAAAAAAAGCAAACGTGTGGGGCTGCTCCCGCTGGAACCTCTTGCTCGCCTTTGGCCTACGATAGATAAAAGAAAATAAAGAGGAGGTAGGCGTGGCCTCGTCAAGACTTCGGCTAATCTCGCCTTCCTCCGCTCTCGCTCGGGCGTTGGGAACGCATTTTTGTTAGGAACGCGTTTTTGTTACGTTACATTTTCTCCCAATTCACCCTGCATAAGCCTCGTTAAAGAACTTCGTTCCAAAAACTGCATTTATTGTTGGTTCTAATTTGAAATTTGTCTACAAATTAGGTAAACTCACCCCGGTTGACGGTATATAATTTCTTAATCTTATTTCAAATTTGCTGGCGCATATTCTAAATTTCTTAGGCTTTACACATAGTGCGATTACACTTAAACAATATGCAGGAGCTGTGCAAGATCCTCCTCTGGTGGGCCGTGCACTATTGGTAATCAGTTGATTATTAAAAAATCTGGTGTGACTAGCACACAGCACACAACTTTCTCTTACCTTCGGTAATCGAAAGTTAACATACAAATCCCTATAGGAAATTACATTGTTCCTATCGAAGATAGGAATTAGGTAGAGGACGATACTGTTTGCAAGTGACAGACATATATGTTTTCGTGAAACAATTAGACACAAATAAATTTAAAAAAAATGGGAATTTACACAATAATCGAATTTCAAGCTAATAAAATGAGAAAAGATTTATATTCTGTTACCATGGCAACCATTTCTCATATCTTTCCTATGGAGTACAAGAGTAAAGTGGTCTTCAGAAGACTCCAATGACAAAATGAGAATATACATTTTAAAGAGAATCTAAAAAATAATTGATTTATGAATTTTAAAAAAAATCCTTGGAGGGAATTTAGAGAAAATCGAAAAAAACTGAAAAAGTGCATCAGGAAAGTACTAGTACTCTTTGGCCGATTTTGTTCAAAAGCTTATTGTCAGGTCCTTCAAAGGGTACCTAACTTAAATATAAAATTTCAATCCCCTAGCTCTTCTCCTTCTTGCTAAAAATTTTGTCCACATACACAGACACACATACAGACACACACACACACACACACACAGACAACAGACTGGCAGAAAAACAGACAGATAGACAGACAGACAGAAGGAGAAAAAATACAATTTGCGGGACCCACTTTTTTGGATTCAGGGGACCTCAAAACGTGTATATCCACCAAAATCTCGACATCGAATTTTTGACATGAACACCAATACTTTCTCTCTCTATATATTAACATATATATAGAGGTAAGAGAAAGTAAAAAATTAAATCAATTTACAAGCGTTTCACCTTGGTTGTCAATACAATCACATATCCTCATATTATAATAATCCATCAAGAAACAATCAATCGCCCTATACTAAAACAAGAATTAAGAAAATACTTTGTCAATTAGGTTCATAAGAACAAGAAATAAAAAGTTCTATCTCTACAATTCTCTCTTTAGTCCTGGTCGACCATTAAGGTTATAAATGTCGCCTAACACCTAGAAAAAAAAAAAAAAAAAACATTCTAGTATAAATATTTTTTTGATCCTTTTCGATGAAATATCTTATCTCATGAGAAATTTTTTCTCCCTTGTCTCTGAATTGATTCTGTTGAAATGAAGAATGAGTTTAAACAAAATCTCTTTTATACCGATCCATTTTTAAATTTTTTTTTTTTTTTTTTTTTAAAGCCTTAATGAATGATATCACTTTCATTCTCATCCATATTGATAGATTTTCCAATATATAATATCAAGAGGTTTAAAAAACAAACAAATCATTTCATATCTAAATTCCAAACCGAGTAAAAATAACCAAAAGATGTCATTAAAAAAAAATTAATAAGTGGGATAGATGAAGGGGTAAAAAATATTTTTTTTTAACTCATTTTCATAGACAAATAAAATAATTAGATGCATAAATAATCGGCGACAGGAAGGATTAATTTTAGAGGGTGATCGCTGGTAAGATTGGATCGCATCTTTAATGACATTAATAATCGTATGTTAATTTATCGTTCAATCTTATTGTAAGTCAAGTCACTCGCGAGCTTTGTCGTCTCTGCATGCATGCTAGTAAACATCTGCGCATACGGAGAGAAAGAGAGAGATGTTGGGGTGGGGGAGGGGGGGAAGAGCTGCTCGCTGCTTGCGAATTATGGCTCCCCATAGAGAGGGTTCGCTCCCTTTCCACTATACCTGCATGAATTTTTCACACTCTGTAAATTGCATATTAACTATTGATATGAAACTAGCGCTGTGGCTGTTCTAGAACCCAGGGGGTGGTAGAGTGGCGATGGCCTTGACACTTCGGGATGAAACAATTTTAATATATATATATATATATATTTATTTATATTTTGTTATAAATATTTAAAATATTTATGATGATCAAAAAATATGTGGTCTTATAAAAGAAGATGTTAAAAATATAATGAATTTTTTGGATTTCGCTATTTAACTATAAAAGTATAAAAATGAATTCGTCTATATTTATTTAAATTAATTGGAAGTTAATTATTTTCCAAGGGCGAGAAGAACTACTGGCCAATGGAAATAAGTTTTTTTAATGTACTGCAGTTACTTTTCAATATCTCCCCTGGAGCAGAGATTCTTGATTCATGTTTTTGCACAGCACACAAGTTTCTCTTATATTCGGTATTAGAAAGTTGTGTACTGTTCTTGTCACACCAGATTTAATTTTTGTATCGAGATATATTTAGTTTCCCATAGCAACTTTGTTTCAAAGTTGACCACTTGCGTTTCATAAGTAAATAAAAGAAATTAAGGTCAATTGATTCAAAATTTTCATAGGCTCTATGTATTTTAAATGTTGACTGCTTGAAATAGATTATAGTTATTTTTCAAAATTTTAATCTCATATTTGGATATTTTATACACAATAGAGAATCCTAAATAAGTACAAAATTTCATAAGAATTGAAAATTTTTTTAAATGTGTAAAAAGTTCCAAAGGGGACCCAGCCCCCTTTAGAATCGAAATTTATATGCAAATCTTCACAGGGATTTATCATTGGCTCTATGGAAGGAAGAGTGAAAAATGAATTTGAATTAAAGAGCATCTAAAAAATAGATAATTTAGGCATTTTTATTAAAATCGTTAGAGCTAATTTTGAGAAAATCGAAAAAACTGAAAAAGTACTTCTGTAAATATTGATACTTTTTGGCCTATTTTGTTCAAAAGCTTTTTGGGGGTGAGTTTTAAGGGTGGGTAAATAAAGATAGTCTTTTAAAAATTATTTCACTTCGAATTTATCCCTAATAAATACAAAAAATAACACTAGGAAGAATTTTATTTAAATGGGGGTAAGTTTTAAGGGTGGGTAAATAAAGAGAGTATTTTTAATAGTTATTTAATTTCGAATTTATTCCCAACAGAATAAAACCCCGTTAGTTTGCAAGTAAATAGAATTTTTATAAATAGAGAATTTATTTGATAATTCTTGGGTGCTCAGAGAGCAATGCTACTAGAGCCTGCTTGCTTGTTGCCTGCCTGCCAGGCTGTCTGTCTTTTATCAATAGTTGAATTTGAGTCGAGCCATGAGTCATTCGGTTGATCTCCCTCTCTCTCTCTCTCTCGTGTGTTTAGTTTCTATTATATTGTGCGATTAAGACGTTCATCCACCGAACTCATTACTCCCTGATTGGTCATCTTATTATTAAGGTAATGAATATTTATTTGCATATCTCATTTGCATAATGGATTAAATTCTAATTTCAATTTTTTTTTCTCTCTTTAATATAAAATTATTCAATTTTTTAAATATAACTCTATAATGAGGTCGTCGTGTACCCAGAAGGGAGGGTGAGGAAGGGTGTAAATCACCCTTTCTTATAAAAAAGAGTATTTTTTCTTCAAAAAAAAAATTATTTTTTTATCTCAGCTATAATAATGTATTTAATAATAATTAATTGAAAATATAAATTCTTAAACTTATGTCTCTCCTCACTGATAGAGTAATGAGTCTGATTTTTGGAGGATTTTTTTTTAATGTCAGTGCTTTTATTAAACAGTTTATGCACTCGCCTCCCCTTATGCAGTCGCCTCCCCTAATTACAGTATAAGTTTAAAAAATTCAGATGATTTTTTTTTAAATGTTTGAGGTTTCTGAGTCGTAACATGCTACAAGCCTGAATATCTGTTCTTCGTTTCTTCAATATATTTTCTTTGTTTGTAGTTTTATATAGAGTTCGATTCCCCTCGGCTCACGCATCCCTTTATAGATACTGTATTTATTAATTCAAATTCACTTATTAAAATAAATAAATGAGTAAAATTTCATTTATTTTTCTCATTAAAATCTTTTAGAATTTTATATTAAAATTAATTTTATTTCTGTTTGTCCTCACCCCCCCCCCCCGCCTCAGGTTATCTTTCCACTATACAAATTTCTTAATATACTTTATATGATGTTTAATTGAGGAAAAAATAATTCAAATTTTTTTTTGACACTTTTTAAAAAAAATCTGATTTTTTTTTATACTTCATTTTTTTTGCATTTATTTATTTCTGTAAACACAAAGAGACATTCTTTAAAAAAAATTTCACAATTTATTGATAATCTATTCGTAATTTACTTGACTAAGTAGCTTATTATTATTATTATTTTTTTTTTTTTAACAAATAATTAAAAATATTTTGAAGGATTAAATTTTTGGAAATTCTTTTTTAAAATTGAAAATATTCTTTTGTCGTCTTTTTTCTCTCAGAGCACTTACCTATGTGGTTCTTAACAAGAGGCGTTAGAAAGCATTTTGAGGGTTGCCAGTCGATTTATAGAAATCTTTTTTTATTTTCTTTACGCATTAGCAGGCAGGCTATGAACACTATTAGTGGGGATTGTATCTTTACTTTCTCTTACCTCTATATATATGTTAATATATAGAGAGAGAAAGTTATTGGTTTCATGTCAAAAATTCTGATGTCGAGATTTTGATGGATCTTCACAATGTTTTGAGGTCCCCTGAATCCAAAAAAGTGGCTTTTGAGAACATGGTCTGTCTGTGTCTGTGTCTGTGTGTGTGTGTGTGTGTGTGTCTGTGAACAAAATATCTCAAGAACGAACTAGAGCTAGGTAGCGTTGAAATTTCACATTTAAGCTAGACACCCCCATGGGACGTGACACGAAGCTTTTTGAACAAAATCGACCAAAGAGTACTAGTACTTTACTGATGCACTTTTTCAGTTTTTTTTCGATTTTCTCAAATTTCGCTCCAACGATTTTTTTAAATTCAAAAATCAATTATTTTTTAGATGCTCTTTAAAATGTATATTCTCATTTTGCCATTGAAATCTTCTCTGAAGACCACTTTGCCCTTGTTCTTCATAGGAAAGATAGGAATTTCTCCTATGGTTGCTATGGTAACAAATATAAATATTTTTCCCAAACATAAATTTTACCTCTTGAATTCAAATGAAACCCTACCGTCGGTAACTAAATATATCTAAACACAAAAATCTGGTGTGATAGCACAGTTCACAACTTTCGATTACCGAAGGTAAGAGAAAGTTGTGTGCTGTGCGACCAGTCACACCAGGATTTTTTTCCTTTTCTTTTTTTATTTATTTATTTATTTTATTTATTTTTTTTTAAAACATTCACACTTTTTTTTTCTCATTTCACACTCGCACTCACACACATCATTCACACTGTCTTTTCGGCAGCTCAGGCCATATAAGACATTTACGATAACCGTTATTTATGAATTTATATATATTAGGGTCCAGGCATTTATTTAAGCCATCTGGTATCCAGATGGCTTAAATAAAATCATCGGATTGCCTAGCTCCGAACCCGCGATTGCTTGGTATATGAGGTTAGCACGCCAATTCCTACACCACGCCCCGTGGGCTTTTTATTTATTTATTTCAATGTATAACTATGGCGTGCCTACCTTCTCTACCGAACGTCGCGGGTCCAGGCAGTCCGGATGATTTTTATTTAAGCCACGGATAACAAATGGCTTAAATAGAAATGCCTATACCCCCAATCGATATTATAAATAATAACGGTTATCGTCAAAGTCTTAAATGGCCTCAGTTGCCGAAAAGACTCTGTGAATGTGTGT
>JAKCPI010028265.1:0-29455 GCA_023213315.1 Euborellia annulipes | reverse complement strand
AGATGGCTACGGCCAGCAAGGTCGGTTGGGTTTTAAGTGTGTCTTCGTGCACGAAAGCACCACATTGGTAAATAAATGGGGATCCCGACGCCCATTTTGTCCCTTAATTATGTTTTAGCAATTTTTACTTCCCCTTATCCACGGGCTTTGGAACAAACACTTATGACAGACAGACGTTTTATTATTTATGATTTACTAAATTTTATCATGATAGAGTCAACTATTTTAATTAAAAGAAACTCCTCCAATATTTATGTTCGTACTTGTGATTATTTATCTGTTTTAGACTCCAAAGTTGTTTCATGTTAAAAAAAAAAATGATGGGAGAAAAAAAATTGAAAAATTAAGTACAAATAGAACAAGCACAAAGAAGAGTATTTAAAAAAAGAGCCCGGGGCGTAGCTTTTGCGGGGCCGGGAGATAAACACATAAATAGAGAGGCTTTGAAAAGAAAAACAAAATGGCTTTACATTGATTAAACATCCCTTGATGACTCATTTATATAATAGGATTTCTAGTGATTAATTAACCGACTACGATATTGAAATATTCAAAAAAAAATATATAGAATTTAGATTAATAATTTTTATCCCAAACAGGAAATAGATTAGCCTAGGAAATAACGTAAATAAATAGTCAAATAATTTTAATCTCTCTCTTTAAAAAAAAAGTAAATTTAAACTTGTATTTTATTTACTTTTATTTATTGAATTCTTTTTCCAATTTAATCCTTTCATTTTATTTATCTTTTAAGAGATAAAAAAAACCTTTATAATAATTGTCTGTTTTGAAATTGTATCATTTTTATTATTGACTAAATACAGGGTTCCTTTTGGAGCTTGGTCGGGTAAGAGCTTATGCAAAACTCCGTAAGAGATAAACGTTAAGCCACTCTTCTGGTTTTAATATTAAAAAAAAAAGAAGAGCAATCTCGAGAATTTTTGCATATTTATTGAGCCAGTAAAGAAATAAGTTAGCTGTTGGTCTTGGGATTTGGAAATGCGGTATATGCACTGAGACATGGTGCATCCAGAAACGAGAACCCTTCTTTTAAACTAAACCCCACTTCCCCTGGAGACTCATGGAAATTGTACCGCCTGGGTTCTTTATATATATGATTGTAGGATGGATGCCTCCTTGAGATGAAGCAAGAGAGAGGGGAAGGGAGTCAATAAGTCGGAGAGGGACCCCTTTTTTTTTTTTTTTTTTTTTTTTTTTTTTTTTTTTTCCCTCTTTCTTTTTTTTTTTTTTCTCCCTCTTTTTTTTTTTCTTTTTCCCTTTCCCCCCCCCCTAGTTACTACGGCCCCCCCCCCCCCCGCCCCCCCCCCCCGGCGGGGGGGGGATTAGATATAGTGATGTTATCTTAGGCTGAACGCACACCAATTGAGCAAAAACGCTCTTGGACAAAACGTTTTTGACTAAACGTGCCTAAATTTTTTCAAAGCTTTTCTATGGGTCAACGCACACCGAGGAGGCAAAACACAATTGAGCATGATTCGATATCATTGAACAAAATGTTTTGCCATTGAGCGTTTTGTCAATCGGTGTGCGTTGGCATTGCAAAATGTTTTGTCATTGAGCGTTAACGCTCAATGACCAACATTTTGTCCAATGCCAAAGCACACCGATTAAGCAAAACGCTCAATCCACATTTTTCAATCGTACACTTAAGCAAAAACGTTCAAAAACATTTTGCTCAGTGGCAAAATATTTTGTTCAACGACAAAACATTTTGCTGCATGGAACTTTGCCTAATCGGTGTGCTCTTGGACAAAACGTTTTGTCCAAGAGCGTGTTGTTCAATTGGTGTGCGTTCAGCCTAAAAAATACAGGTGTTGCCATCTACATGGTGCAGAAATCGGATATGTGGGTTGGAAAAAATCCGGGTTTTTTTTTTTAAAGCCCAACCCGTCGTGTTTTTTTTTTTTTTGGGGGGGGGGAGGGGGTTTTCGTTTCTTTAGTTTAGGTGTGATTTATCTTTTCTGCTCTAGTCAGTTTTATATAAATTTCAATATTTTTGCTAAAAAAATAAATAAATAAATAACCTTGAAATATAAGCAAAATAAGAATATTCATTAAAAGAGCATCTTACTGTTGGGAAATTTTGCCTTCGGCGAACCAATTGCAAAATTTTAAAGTTTTAAATTTCTCTCTGTCTTAAAGTTTTAAATTTACTTCTCTGACTTAAAGTTTTAAATTTCCTTCCCTAACTCCACTTTCCGTAAATCTGGCCAAGCGAGAGAAAGAGAGAACAGGCAGATACACTCAGGGACAGGATGTCAGTGGCTAGCTCTTTATAACTAGTAGGCCTAATGATAATGATGATATATATTTCATATATAAGTAAGAAAAAAGTGAAAAAGCCCGATAGAACCCAAATAACAGTGGGTTTTTTAATTGAAAAACACAAAAAAAGTGTGTTTTGCCCACCTGGGGAAATTCTATGCCAACCCTGTAAAAAATACCCCCGCCGAACGTTTTTCTGCATAAAAATTCAATCATTTTAGTTGATATTTATCATAATACATTTTCACTTCCAATAAAATAGCTGGGAAATTGAATGGATAAGCAGCGCTGACTTTCAAAAAAATCGACTTAGATGTGTGTGCGAGCCATCATATAAGAAATCTTACAAAATAGATTTTTTTTTCTCTCTTTTTTAACCCCCCCTTTTCTCAACACCCACCCCCTTTTCATCGTCACCCTCCTCCGACCACAGACATTCTCACAATCTTTATATCCCTTATATTTCTCGTAAAATTCAATTATATTCGATTTTTGGTCAATCGAATAAAAAAAAAAAAAAAGAAATGAATTTCCATTTCCGTAATATATCAGTAAGTTGAAAGTTAGGCGTTGGAAATTAAATTAATTTTCATCCTATCGATTCCTTTTATCCTATTTGCTCTATAGGCTACCAACACTATATTTAAGTATCTTTGAAATGAAATATTATTATATAACTTTCCTTCAGGGTACAGTGGGGATGTGCAAAAGACGTTTCGTCTCTCGCCTCTCTCATGGGTTAATGGAGCCAATTTTAAAGCATGCGAAATTTATTCACTCGCGTACTTCCTGAGGTTCCTGCAGCCGGAAGTTGAGTGTCGAAGTTACTTCCGAGCCTAAAGGGTACCATTACGTTTTCTTTTGAATTTATATAGTAGGTTTCTAGATCGCAAGTGAAAAATAAAAGGAATATTGAGGGTATAAATCGAATCACTCAGTGAATACACTCTGCGTAAAAAGTAAGTAAAAACGAAATTCTATAGGTTTTCAATTCAAGACAAGAATTAATCATTTAACTTAATATTTATATTTGTGAACTCAAAAGGCCGAAAGTTGTAGATTCCACCAGATCTGCCAATTTGTATTTTGTAAATGTCTGTTCTACTCCTGAACGACTGCACCGTACTTGGCCATTAAAGTTCAATATTCCTCAACTTTCGATAAAAATCCATTAATTGGATTACCTGGTTCTAGCACCATCTTAATTTATAAAAATCTGATGTGACAAGCACAGAACACAACTTTTACATGCCGAAGGTAAGATAAAGTTGTGTGCTGTGCTTGCTTCAAAAAGATTTCAATGGCAAAATGAGGTTATACATCTTAAAGAACATGTATAAAATAATTGATTTTTGAATTTTAATCAAAATCGTTAGAGTGAATTTTGAGAAAATCGAAAAAAACTGAAAAAGTACATCAGTAAAGTACTAGTACTTTTTGGCCGATTTTGTTTAAAAGTTTATTTTCACGCTATGTCTAACTTAAATATAAAATTTCAGCCTTATAGCTCAATTCCTTCATGCTTAAAATTGAACACACACACAGACAGACCATGTTGCGAAAACCACTTTTTTTGGACTTAGGGGGCCTCAAAACGTGTATATCCATCAAAATCTCGACATGGAATTTTTGACATGAATCCAATACTTTCTCTCTATATATATTAACATATATAGAGGTAAGAGAAAGTAAAAATTAGTAAATAATATTATATTAAACAAAATCCGAAATTTAATAAGTGTAATTAACGAAATTAAAATTATGATACAAAGAAGATAAAAAAATATTTTTCCTCATCCTCGTATTTACCATATCCTTTTTATTCAAAATATTAATTAAAGATTGCCAAGCAACATGAGAGAATTATATTCAAGCCTATCATATTGAAATCCCTTTATAGCCTATATTAAATTACTCGGAATATAAGGTTTCTTTGTTATTATTATCTTGCCTATATTATTATATTAATTATCTCTTTATATAAATTGGTAAAATTATTTAAGTAGTCCAATTTAATATTTTCTTTAAATGCACTTTCCGTTATTCACGAATAATTTCCTTCAATTATTTAATATTAGTAAATTGATAGTAAAATGAATTTGACTTAATAAAAAAATCAGCTTATTAGGGTTTAAAAGATAAGATAATTTTAGAACAAGTTCAATTTTAAATAAACTCCTTCCCAGGGTCGGCTGGTATTTTTATAAAGGAGGCGGATTGTATTTTCAACCTTATCTCTCTGTGTTCCTAATCAGGAGGGAGATTACACCAATCAGGATAAAAACTAATTGGTAATTATCCATTGTTTATAAAAAGTGAAATATAGAGGTTTAGATCACACCTTGGAATGCGTGTCAGACGTTTTTTTCCTGATCAACGGGAATTTATAGCGGGGTTCAGGGCCGATGTGGGTATGTCGTGGTGCCCGGGCAAGGTCATTTTGAGGTAACAACACCAAATTTTATTCTAATCAAAGACTTTATACAATTATTCTATATAGAAGATTAGTTAGAACCTCATAAAAGTAATAAAACTCCAAATTTTATTATAATTCTGATTATTGACAAGTCTACATCAAATTATAGGAATTCTTGTCCAGTTTCAAATCTAATACTTCCCACACAGCACGGAATATTGCAATCTTGCTCAATGTTGACAATATTGCGGCAACATTGATGCAATATTGCAGCTCAAACAGCAATATTGCTAGTTTGGAATATTGCCGCTGCAATGTTGCCAAGATTCGCAATGTTTCTGCAACATTGCTGCAATATTTTGTGCTGTTGGGGTTAATATATGTAAAAATATTTTATTATTCAAAAATAATTAGATAAAAATAAAATTCCAATGTGATTAGAAGCACATCACTTTACTTTAAAAATAAGAGAAAGTAATATGATGTGCTGCCAGATTTTTTTGTTTCGATCAGCCCCAGACGCCCAGGGCCATTTGTACCTAGGATCGCGGGTTCGCATCACGTCCCATGCGACAAAAATTTATTTAAATTGAATTGGTTACCAATCAAAGGATAGGTCTAAATGGCCTTCGATGCCGAAAAAGAAAAATCAAATTTAAAAAAAAAAGCCCCAGACGCGTAGCTAGGCCCCCAGATCCCTTTCTTTAAAGGCCCCCCCCCCCCCCCCCCCAAAGACGCCCCCGCCCCAGATACCAATGCACTAGTTAGCTACGTGTATTGTCATCAGATAATCATGGCGGCCATGACGTCACAAGTTGAAGGCCAATGTTTAAATTAATATCAAACACTTGGATAAGAAAATTCAAATTTATACTAAATCTTACCCCTAATCCAATTAAATGTAGTTAATGATAAAAGCTTTGGATTAATAAATTAAATCATTTGGTAATTGGGCTTTGGAGATGCAAAAGAAAGAATCGTACTCAGCTCACCATTTGAAGCGATATCCATTCTCCCTCGATTTTCCATTTATTTGCCATTTCATAAACACTTTTTGAAACACACACTGCACACTCGCGATATTAATCAACTAATTATGTAACTTTTAACACTTTACTTTAAATAGAAATTTGAAATTAATTTCGCACTCCCGAAACCGTGTGTAGAAGGTTCGACGATTTTCTAGAGACTGGCGGGCAGGGAATTGGCGGGCAGGACTAATTATAGAAAAAGAGTGATGTCATCTAAACGCGCTCTGATTGGCTGATTCGTCAATAAATAAAAAGACCGGTGTTTAGTAGCTAATTTAATTTATAATTAAATTATATTATTATTTGTCAATTGTTTTTCCTATATAGCCTACTGTATATAATATTTTTACTACTTAATATAATATTATTTGCATTATACAAGTTTTATATTTTTTAAAATGAAATAAGAATATTTTTTATAATAATCTTAAAACATTATGATATTAGAAACAATAAATATAGGATAATGGTTCATTAACTATCTAAAAGATGGCATGACATTCAAGATTTGAATAGAGTCAGATTTAAAAATTAAAAAAAAATTCTTACAAACTTTTTTTTTTATTTCACCCCTCAAGCCATAGGGCATAGGGCTTCCAGGGTTACAAAAAATTTTTACAAAATACATGTATATATAAAAGCAAATATATTCACAATATGGTAATACAAAACAACAAAACAAATAGTATACAAATATAAATATTATACAAAAACATAATAAACCTACAAACTTAAAAATGTAATTTAATATTGAAATAATTTTCCCTTAAAAACATACTTCGAGTACCGGTACTGTCTTTAATTTTTTTCTCAAAAAAAAAAACTGTTTAAATTTTTCTCAAGGCTTTCTTATCTTGTGTGTTAGCAGGGGCGTATATAAGGGGGGAGGGGGGCCGGGGGCCCGCCCCCCCCCCGAAATTTCCCAAACACATATACATATATAGGGATATACAGACATCAGCGCAACAAATTTTTCGCAGGATGGAAAACTTTGGTTCCGCAAAGGAAAAATTGTCCGCAAAAAATCTCGTGTGAAAAAAAAAATTTAGTTTCTTAAAAAAAAAATTTTCCGCAGAAAAATTTTCAGTTCGGGCCCCCCGAAAAAAATTTCTATATACGCCCCTGGTTAGAGTTAGAAAGAGTTCTAATTAGAGTTGTACAATTTTAGTCTCTAATCACTAATACATAAACAAACAATACATTTTCGATGCATACTTTTAATACACTTGTATTTGTTAAAAAAAAAAAATTTGTTAAAGTTTTTTCTCCAGTATAACAATTTTGGCCTTTTACAGTGAATTTAGAGTCGTTCATTTTAATCTCAAGTCACTAATAAAAAATAAATGGTTTTGTTAATACAAATAAAGATTTTACTTTCGCGTTCTGTTTGTAATATTTATCTTAAAAAAAAATGTCTTTAAAGTTTTTCTCCAGGATAACACCCACACTTCTTGCCTATTAACGTTATTTATGCTTGGATATAGAGTCGTTTATTTTACTTTCTCTTACTATATATAGAGAGAGAAAGTATTGGTTTCATGTCAAAAATTCGAGATTTTGATGGATATACACGGTTTGAAATCCTCTGAATCCGAAAAAGTGGTTTTCGCAACATGGTCTGTCTGTGAACAAAATATCTCAAGATATATTCATAATAACGATTATAGTATAAAGTCTTATTTGGCCTAAGTTGTCGATTGTGTATGTGTGTGTGAATGGGGAAAACGTGTGTGTTAAAAAACAGAAAAAATCTGATGTAACAATCACAGAATACAATTTTCTCTTACCAAGTGTAAGCGAATGTTGTTACAGAGTTGTGTGCTGTGCTTGCCACATCAGATTTTTTATTTTCCTTATGATTGTTGTCTTTTTGTACAGTTACCTAAGATTGATCTAAGAAAATAAGAAAAATCCAAAAGGTCATCTTTGCTGCCAATTTATTTAATTTCGTCAGTCTCGCCTTCTGTATCTCTACTTCCGGATAGTTCATTTAATGTGGACAAGATTAGAGCTCAATTGAGAATTTAGTCTAAGCAATTGCAAGTTAAGAAGTTGTCCTTCAGCCACCCACTGCCACCCCTATTTAATGCCATCTCTCTGGTGACATTTGCTCTCTCTTTGTGGGTGGGGTGGTTTTTGGCACTAATGCATGCGCAACTTAGGCAACTATTCGCGTTTGTGGTTTTCACGCTTCCAACAAGAGTGAAGAGGGAGCGAGAGAAATACGCATGCCTTTCTTCCATTTGCAACATCATACCCTCTATAAACATAAAAGCCCTCATTTCTATGCTAACACGTCCGCTTGCATATTTCAATCAGACGTCTTTGTTACTATTTACAAAATACAAGTTTTTAGTTAAATACGAAGAGCGTTTGATTAGACAATAACTGAAATTTTGTAAAAAAAAATCTGATGTGACTGGTCGCACAGCACACACAACACTCTTATCCTTCGGCAAGAAAAAGTTGTGTACTGTGCTTGTCACACCAGATTTTTTGTGTCGATATATATTTAGTTTCCACCGATATACATGTATTAAAATTCAAGAAACATGGGAAAATATTTATATTTTGTTATCATAACAACCATTTCTCCTATCTTTTTTATGGAGTACAAAAGTAAAGTGGTCTTCAGAAGATTTCAATGGCGAAATGAGAATATACATTTTAAAGAGCATCTAAAAATAATTGATTTTTGAATTTAAAAAAAAAAAATTGTTGGAGCCAATTTTGAGAAAATCGAAAAAAACTGAAAAAGTGCATTAGTAAAGTACTAGTACTCTTTGGTCGATTTTGTTTTAAAGCTTCGTGTCACGTCCCATGGGGGTGCCTAACTTATATATAAAATTTCAACCTCTTATCTCTTTTCGTTCTTGAGATATTTTGTTCACAGACAGACAATATCGCAAAAACCACCACTTTTTTGGATTCAGGGGACCTCAAAACGTGTATATCCATCAAAATCTCGACATAGAATTTTTGACATCCATTACTTTCTCCCTCTACATATTAACATATATAGGTGAAAGTAAAAATGAAAAAGATATTGAAATATATCAATTTTATTTAATTAATGTTAGTTTGACTCCGAAAACAAAATGCGTTATTTACAGTGAACAAAGTTTTATATTCCTAGTATAAAAAAATAATAGTTTTTACACTCTGATAATACTATTATACTCGTAGAACGTATAAATCAGGTTTTACACTGTTAGAGAAAATAAAATAGACTTTTTTTTTCAAGAAAGAGAAATAAAATTTTTTAATCTTTTTTATTATCTCAGAAGATAAAAGGATTGTGTAAAATTTCTTTTTTTTGGGATTACAAGGTTTTCTAATCATTTATAAACATAAAAATATAATGTGTAAGATGTAAAACTCATTTGAACTGGCTATTTAGCATACAATTAATACATACAAGAGAGCAAAAAATTTCATTATTTGGAATTAAAAAATGATGCAAATCATCCTTTAAACAACACGGTGGTAGTAAGAAATAATAGTTAAAAAAATAGAGTATGCACACCGCGCGCATCACAAGAACTTGGCCTGGCCCACTCTGTGCGCTTAGATACAGGCATATGTGCTTAGTATCGTATTTAACCTTTCGTATTTTTGTTGAAAGAATATATTAAGATCCAATATACGACTCTAAAGTGAGTGACAATTAACTACCATGGGTTTTTACATGTGATAATTTCATTGTTTTGTTTTGTTTTTTTTTTTTCATTAAGTGATATGAAATAATTTTAATAGAAATTTTTTCATAATACCTAACGAATCATAGGCCTTTGTTATTTAACTTATTTTGTGAGTATAAAACTAGTATTACTTAGGCGAAAAGGAAGATAATCCACCGCTGCTGCAAATATGAAGTTGAATTTTGTAATAATTGTGCTTATATCTCTTTCCGATATCTCTAATGCGTAAAATTTTAGGGCTACTCGAAGATCGTGGTGAGAGTAATGTTTATATGTTTTCGCGGCAAGAATCCTCTAGTCAAAAATTTGTATGTCTAAATATTAAGCACATACTCATGTAAATTTACGACGAGCCATCGAACGCAGTTTCGAAGTAGAGCAAAATATGGCACCGGCCAAGATTAATCCAAGAAACTATTTGAAGCAATTAATAAACGTTAATAATGTATTAAAAAATCTGGTCCTCGGCTTCGGAAGAAGTTGAAATTTAATATAATCAAAAAATAGCAAATGACATTTGGATATGAAAAATGTTATCAACTTTTATTAAAACCAAGCGAAATTCTTCAAAGAGAGTATTTTTCCCAATTTATAAACGTTAATAATATATTAAATAATCTGGTCCCGGCTTCGAAAGAAGTTGAAATTTTATATAATCAAAAAAATAGAAAATGACATTTAGATATGAAAAATTTTATCAAATTTTATTAAAACCAAGCGAAATTCTTCAAAGAGAGTATTTTTCCCAATTTATAAACGTTAATAATATATTAAATAATCTGGTCCCGGCTTCGAAAGAAGTTGAAATTTTATATAATCAAAAAAATAGAAAATGACATTTGGATATGAAAAATTTTATCAAATTTTATTAAAACCAAGCGAAATTCTTCAAAGAGAGTATTTTTCCCAATTTATAAACGTTAATAATATATTAAATAATCTGGTCCCGGCTTCGAAAGAAGTTGAAATTTTATATAATCAAAAAAATAGAAAATGACATTTAGATATGAAAAATTTTATCAAATTTTATTAAAACCAAGCGAAATTCTTCAAAGAGAGTATTTTTCCCAATTTATAAACGTTAATAATATATTAAATAATCTGGTCCCGGCTTCGAAAGAAGTTGAAATTTTATATAATCAAAAAAATAGAAAATGACATTTGGATATGAAAAATTTTATCAAATTTTATTAAAACCAAGCGAAATTCTTCAAAGAGAGTATTTTTCCCAATTTATAAACGTTAATAATATATTAAATAATCTGGTCCCGGCTTCGAAAGAAGTTGAAATTTTATATAATCAAAAAAATAGAAAATGACATTTAGATATGAAAAATTTTATCAAATTTTATTAAAACCAAGCGAAATTCTTCAAAGAGAGTATTTTTCCCAATTTATAAACGTTAATAATATATTAAATAATCTGGTCCCGGCTTCGAAAGAAGTTGAAATTTTATATAATCAAAAAAATAGAAAATGACATTTAGATATGAAAAATTTTATCAAATTTTATTAAAACCAAGCGAAATTCTTCAAAGAGAGTATTTTTCCCAATTTATAAACGTTAATAATATATTAAATAATCTGGTCCCGGCTTCGAAAGAAGTTGAAATTTTATATAATCAAAAAAATAGAAAATGACATTTAGATATGAAAAATTTTATCAAATTTTATTAAAACCAAGCGAAATTCTTCAAAGAGAGTATTTTTCCCAATTTATAAACGTTAATAATATATTAAATAATCTGGTCCCGGCTTCGAAAGAAGTTGAAATTTTATATAATCAAAAAAATCAAATGTAAGACAAATATAGCCTATGAATATATTCACATATGACAAATTTCATTAAAGCCAAGCAAAGTTTATTCAAACAGAGTATTTTTCAATTAATTCGAGTTTTAAGTTAATAATATATTAAACAATCTGGTCTTGGGCTCGAAAGAAGTAGAAATTTTATATAATCAAAAAATAGCAAATGACATTTGGATATGAAAAATTTTATGAAATTTTATTAAAACCAAGCGAAATTCGTCAAAGAGAGTATTTTTCCCAATTAATAAACGTTAATAATATATTAAACAATCTGGTCCCGGATTCGAAAGAGGTCAAAATTTTATATAATCAAGAAATAGCAAATGACATTTAGATATGAAAAATTTTATCAAATTTTATTAAAACCGGCCAAGATTATTCAAAGAAACTATTTTAAGCAATTAATAAAAGTTAATAATATATTAAACAATCTGGTCTTGGGTTCGAAAGAGGTCAAAATTTTATATAATCAAGAAATAGCAAATGACATTTTGATATGAAAAATTTTATCAAATTTTATTAAAACTGGCCAAGATTTATCAAAGAAACTATTTTAAGCAATTAATAAACGTTAATAATAGCCCTCAGGGCTCAAATGAAAACGGAAAAATTTAGATTAAAAAAAATAACAAAATTTATTGAAAATTTTTCTTTCAGAGGCTCTGACTCCTTGGGGTTCAGGGATATACGGTATTTTAAAAATATTTTTGTGTATGGAGGAGAGGGATATTTAAAGATGGGCACCCCCCCCCCAAAAAAAAAAAAATATAAGCTTACACCTCTGGTACAAAATGTATAAAGACCCCCTCTTCTAGTGCCACCCCAGGCCCCCAACTGCCTCGGTACGCCTCTGGTCGACACGAAAAATCTGGTGTGACAAGCACAGAACACATTCGATTAGCGAAGGTAAGAGAAAGTTGTGTGCTCTGCGACAGTCATACCAGATTTTTTTCAAATTAAAAACAAACAGACAAACAATGAAATTATCACATGTAGAAATTAAATATGAAAAATTTTTTATTAAAATTTGGTAGTAAATTTTGGCACTCACTTTACAGTCGTATATTGGATTTTAGTATAATATTTCATCAAAAATATGTCCACCTACCGCGAAACAGTGGAGGTCCTGGTTCGACACCAGGGTGTGCAATTTTGCCTAATCTTTTGCACAAAGATATTTTGCAAATTAGCTATCTTATGTACCCCTATATTCTAAGCACATACGCATATACGAAGAGCCATCGAACGCAGTTTCGAAGTAGAGTAAAATATGGCACAAAGGATATAGTAGTGAATATAGATCCATAAAAGAAACCTCCACCAATCCTGTTTTTTATTGTATCAAAACCACGGGAAAGATATTTATTATTTCTCTTAATTTTTGTTTTTTTGTTAATTATATTTACCCTTCTGAAATATTATTTTTTCTCTAAATTTAATTCAAAATTTAATATAGATCTAAAAGCGTTTGATCTTTTTTTTACATATATAAATTTAATCCAATTAATTTTAAAAGTCACTTTGATATTTTAGCGGGAATTCATCTCATATATAACACCAAAAAGCGCCTAAGAGACATTTTTCAACAGCTTTAGCGTATATCAAAGTTATTTTGAAATTGAATCCATCAAGAGTATATTTATTCGAAAATAATGATTTATTGTTTATCAAATCGAAAAAAAAATTGATTTATTTTATTAAATTAAAAGCTTAATAAATTTTTTTTTTAAGTATACTCATTGATGGATGTTATAAGATATTTATCTATGGTTTTAATAGTATAAAATATGTAAATTTAATTAATCTATATAATAAAATTTGATTGGTGATAGATTAGTAAAAAACGGATTATATCGGGAAAATTAATTGAAATGTTATCACGATCCAGAGGTGTATACAAAAAGAAACAAACTTTTGCTGTATCAGCTTTATTGCTTATTGTGCAACATTTTAATCAAAGTCCACTTCAAAATAGTCTCCTCTACTGGCAACACAACGTTTCCCACAGATTCTTCCATTTTTGGAAGTCCTCGAACACATTTTGTAAGATGGCGCGCAGGTCCTCTATGCTTTGGAAACGACGTCTTTTCAGTTTGGGATACAGGAAAAAGTCTGCTGGAGCTAGGTCCGGAGAATACAGTGGATGGGGCAAAACGGGAATGTGGTGTTTTGATTGATAGCTGCAGACAAGGAGTGACGCATGACCTGGCGCAATGTAATGATGAAACATCCAACTCTGGTTTTCCCAAAAGTTCCTGCGGACAGCATTCTTCTCCCAACAAGTTGTTTCCAAACCATAGAGGAGATACAGGACAATGCGACGAGAAGCCTGCGAACGCAGTCCGACAAAATGTGTTCAAGGAGACGTTCCAAAAATGGAAAAAATATTGCCAGTCCCTCTAATGGACTATTGTCACCAGTGCTTAAAATGTTGTACAATTAAGCTGAACGCACACCAATGGAGCAAAAACGTTTTCGATCAAAATGTTTTTTCCAAGAGCAAAACGTTTTGTTCAAAGTCAACGCACACCGATCGAGCAAAAACGTTTTCGGGCAGGTTCGATGATGTCGAATCATGTCCGATTGTGTTTTGTCTCTTCGGTGTGTGTTGACCCATAGAAAAGGATTGAAAAAACAGTTTTAGACAAAAACGTTTTGTTCGAAAACGTTTTTGCACGATCTGTGTGCCTTAGTAATAAAGCTGATATAGTTAAAGTTCGGTTTCTTTTCGTACACACCTCGTATATAAATATTCTGAAAGACTTCCGCTATAAGGGAAGAAGTTTTCTCGGGTTAATTCGTGTTGTTTGTTGTGATGACTGTAATCCACCACCATCGAAAATGGCTCCAAAAGGTGAGTCGAGTAAATCTCAACAACCAACGCAACTCAACTCGGGAAAACTTATCTTCGCTTTTATATATATATATACGTCAATATAAAATTATATACAAGTAGAGAGATCTCAATAAGCCACCAATTACGAATATCTTTTAATAAAAATACTAAATCTAAAGTAAGAGAAGGAGCAGTGTTTGTTTATAAAATAAGAACAGACGTTTCTGGTCAATTTTATTGAGTGAGAATGAATCTCACAAAATAGACGAGAGAGAACAACACTGCATGCCAATTTTACACACAATACAATCACATCATGTATTGTGTTCTTATAACTAACTCCGGACATCTAAACAATGCTGAAAGGATGGTACCCGAAACGTCTCGATTTTTTGTTTTATAAACAGAGGCTTTCTTTTTGCTGCTTCTACTCCTTACAAGAATTTAATATAATATTTACTAAATCAAACAGCCGAAAAAGATAGGAACAGATCGGTGGTTCGACTACCGGCGGTACCCTTATCTTTTGATTTAGTCAATATTAATTATATGCATTTTCTTAACGGTCCTAAACGTGATATATCGTGTATATAATTTTTTATTTAAAAAGACAAGTATACAAATGGGAACTGTTTTCGGAATATGGAGTTTTTCTAAGTAGTGGCGTCATTTCAACTTTTTCTTGGAGGGGCAAACATTTTTTTTTCTTAAAATTTACTCACAAATAGGTGCTCAAATTTGGCCAAAAGATATTTAATTTAATTAATTGTTTAATTTTGTACAGTTTGTATACTCGTAGATATATTTTGAAATATTTTATATAATAATATAAAATTTTATAAAAATCAGAGCCCTTGGGGGGGGGGGGGGGGCAAATGCCACCACTGTTCCTGAAGAAGGTTTCAAAAAAGACCAAAGATTGATAGATGGATAATTGTGGGCAGTAGCAGCCAATAAAAAGTCTTTGTTTGCGGTTCCCTTCACTGAAGACGTTTCGGTTCATTTTATTTAAGAACCTTCTTCAGGTCTTAGATCAGATAAGTATATATAATTCCACAGAGTTAGTTAATGATAACATTTGAAATATACATTGTTTTTTGTCATCAAAAATTTATACATGTATATTCCTGTGTATATTCCTACTCACCAGAGCAACCATCGTTAAAAATTATTGACCTAGGAATATACATGAATTATTTTTTGAACGAAACAACAATGCATATGCCAAATGTTATCACTGACTAACTCTGTGCAAAAATACATACTTATCTGATCTAAGGACTGAAGATGGCTCTTAAATTAAAGAACCGAAACGTCTCGAGTGAAGGGAAGCTACAGAACATTTTCTTTAGTACAACAATTTTAGGAAAACAAACCTATGTTGCTTTTTTGAGGTTGTGGCTGTGATTTGATTATAATGGAGAATTGGAAATATCAGCCAAATTGGAATTATCTAGATTCAATAAAACTCCCAGAATAAGACGTTTCGGCCTTAATTTATTTGGTCACCTTCAGTTATTGGAAATTATACACATAATGCAAGTGCACATGTGATCAAACCAAGATTTGTCAATTTTAAAATTTATTTGCTTCATACAAGCCCAAGCTCAGAGATAATTAAAATCATATAATTTTGTATAAATAAATTTTAAAATTTACAAATCCTGATTTGATCACACATTAATATTTGCAATATGTGTATAATTTCCAATAACTGAAGATGGCCAAAATAATTCAGGCCCAAACGTCTTATTCTAAGAGTTTTTTTGAACCTTGATAATTCCAATTTGACTGATATCTCCAATTCTCCATTATAAAATAATCTGTAACACAATCCGTACAGTTCAGTAAATTTAAGTGAATAAAGATTTAATTACACTTCTTCGGCTTAAATATTTTCATTAGCGAAAATGATTTTCTTCTTTTTTTTTTTTACAAAATTATTATTATTCCAGTTAAGGAAATTATATCATATAGTATTTTATTGTTTTTCATTTGTTTATGTCACAAAAGCGGAGACTTTTACAAAAGGATCGATTTAATTCATAAAGTGCATATTTGGACGGGGGAAAAGGGGCTGGGACACCCACAAAAGACTTCCATTTTCCAGGCTATTATTTTCTTATTCTGCAAGAAATAGGAGGCATTATTTGTTTTAAGATTGCAGCCTCAATGAAATATGATAAGACTCTAAGAAAGAGGAAAAGATATTTTATTTTATGCTCCTTGAATGAAATAAACTGTTCCAGGTTATCAAATATATTTACTTAACATGTGCAGATCCTTTTATTTTTTGGAGGTAGATATATTCTATATTTTTTAAATAATTTGGGCATTATATTAGAAGAGTATATATATATATATATATTAATTTTGGAGAAAGACTAACTTATATTTTTTTTTTTGGATAGTTCATCCCAATCCACCTGATAAATATATGAAGAAATATATCACGTACAGGTCCAGGAAGAAAATTCAAATAATTTAATATTATTTAATTCAAACAGGCGAAAAAAATGGGTACCGCCAGATCTGCATATTTGAATTCAATTATCAATCTATGTAATACAAATGGAGTGAGGCTTCATTTCAAAAACATATCGAAATTTTGTATTTATTTAAAAAGTATTGGACAAAAATGAAACAAATTTTCTCTGATAATAAAGCAATTAATCCTGAATATATTAATATTTCAATACATCTCTATTCAATTCCTAAACGTATGAAGACCGCGATTTGGAAATCGAAAATATGTATTTATTCAAAAACAATTGAAGCTAGATAAATAAGATTGGCCCTAATGATAAAGAAATAAAACCTAAATATATTCGTAACATTCTAATTTGAATTCCTTAATAATAACAAGTAAATAAAAAATCATTTCGTTAACAAAACATAGAACGGATCTCATGGGGAAATCGGATTTTATATTTATTTATTTAAAAACTACATGGCCTAGATGAAACAAATTTTCCCTAGTGATAAATATATCAATCCTGAATATAGTGCTACCATCCCTATTTCAATTCCATAATGATAACAAGTAAATAAAAAATAATTTCGATAACACAACATATGAACAGATCTCATTGGGAAATCGAAATTTTGTATTTATTTAAAAACTATTTGGCCTAGATGAATCAAATTTTCCCTAGTGAGAAATAAATCAATCCTGAATACCATCCCTATTTTAATTCCATAATGATAACAAGAAAAAAAAATTTATTTCGATGCAAAAACTTATGAACGCAACTCTTTGGATATCGAAATTTTGTATTTATTTAAAAGTTTTTGACCTAGATAAAATTTCCCTAATATAAGAAATTTTTATTTATTAACCTGCTACCGCCCTATTTAAATTTCTAAATGATAACATGAAAATAAAAAATAATTTCTATAACACTACATATGAACAGATCTCATTGGGAAATCGAAATTTTGTATTTATTTAAAAGGTATATGACCTGATGAACCATATTTGCCCGAGTGATAAAGAAATAAATCCTAAATACATTCCTAACATTATTAATTCAATTCCTTACTAATAAAAAGTAAATGAAAAATCATTTCGATAACACAACATATGAACGGATCTCATTGGGAAATCGAAATTTTGAATTTGTTTAAAAACTACTTGGTCTAGATGAATCAAATTTTCCCTAGTGATAAATAAATCAATCCTGAATATAGAGCTTCCATCCCTATTTCAATTCCATAATGATAACAAGAAAATAAAAATTCATTTCGATGCAAAAACTTATGAACGCAACTCTTTGGATATCGAAATTTTGTATTTATTTAAAAAAGTTTTTGACCTAGATGAATAAAATTTGCCCTAATGATAAAGAACTTAATACTGATTACATTTCTCCCACCCTATTTCAATTTCTAAATGATAGCAAGTAAATAAAAAATAATTTCGATAACACAACATATGAACAGATCTCATTGGGAAATCGAAATTTTGTATTTGTTTAAAAACTATTTGGCCTAGATGAATCAAATTTTCCCTAGTGATAAATAAATCAATCCTGAATATAGTGCTACCATCCCTATTTCAATTCCATAATGATAACAAGAAAATAAAAATTTATATCGATGCAAAAACTTATGAACGCAACTCTTTGGATATCGAAATTTTGTATTTATTTAAAAAGTATTTGACCTAGATGAATGAAATTTTCCTAATGATAAAGAAATTATTTGATTACCCTGCTACCACCTATTTAATTTCTAAATGATAACAAAAATAAAATATTGCGACAAAACTATGAACACTCTTGAATCGAAATTTTGTATTTATTTAAAAAGTATTTGACATAGATGAAAGAAATTTGCCCTAATGATAAAGAAATTAATACTGATTACATTTCTCCCACCCTATTTCAATTTCTAAATGATAGCAAGTAAATAAAAAATAATTTCGATAACACAACATATGAACAGATCTCATTGGGAAATCGAAATTTTGTATTTATTTAAAAACTATTTGGCCTAGATGAATCAAATTTGCCCTAGTGATAAAGAAATCAATCCTGAATATAGTGCTACCATCCCTATTTCAATTCCATAATGATAACAAGAAAATAAAAATTTATATCGATGCAAAAACTTATGAACGCAACTCTTTGGATATCGAAATTTTGTATTTATTCAAAAAGTATTTGACCTAGATGAAAGAAATTTGCCCTAATGATAAAGAAATTAATGCTGATTACCTTGCTCCCAACCTATTTCAATTTCTAAATGATAACAAGTAAATAAAAAATAATTTCGATAACACAACATATGAACAGATCTCATTGGGAAATCGAAATTTTGTATTTATTTAAAAACTATTTGGCCTAGATGAATCAAATTTTCCCCAGTGATAAATAAATCAATCCTGAATATAGTGCTACCATCCCTATTTCAATTCCTTAATGATAACAAGAAAATAAAAACTTTATTTCGATGCAAAAACTTTGAACGGACTCTTTGGATATCGAAATTTTGTATTTATTTAAAAAGTATTTGACCTAGATGAATCAAATTTGCCCTAATGATAAAGAAATTAATACTGATTACCTTTCTCCCACCCTATTTCAATTTCTAAATGATAGCAAGTAAATAAAAAATAATTTCGATAACACAACATATGAACAGATCTCATTGAGAAATCGAAATTTTGTATTTATTTAAAAACTATTTGGCCTAGATGAATCAAATTTTCCCCAGTGATAAATAAATCAATCCTGAATATAGTGCTACCATCCCTATTTCAATTCCATAATGATAACAAGAAAATAAAAATTTATTTCGATGCAAAAACTTATGAACGCAACTCTTTGGATATCGAAATTTTGTATTTATTTAAAAAGTATTTGACCTAGATCAATGAAATTTGCCCTAATGATAAAGAAATTAATGCTGATTACCCTGCTTCCGACCTATTTAAATTTCTAAATGATAACAAATAAATAAAAAATAATTTCGATAACAAAACATATGAACAGATCTCATTGAGAAATCGAAATTTTGTATTTATTTAAAAAGTTTTTGACCTAGATGAATGAAATTTGCCCTAGTGATAAAGAAATTAATACTAATTACATTTCTCCCACTCTATTTCAATTCCTAAATGATAGCAAGTAAATAAAAAATAATTTCGATAACACAACATATGAACAGATCTCATTGGGAAATCGAAATTTTGTATTTATTTAAAAACTATTTGGCCTAGATGAATCAAATTTTCCCCAGTGATAAATAAATCAATCCTGAATATAGTGCTACCATCCCTATTTCAATTCCATAATGATAACAAGAAAATAAAAATTTATTTCGATGCAAAAACTTATGAACGCAACTCTTTGGATATCGAAATTTTGTATTTATTTAAAAAGTATTTGACCTAGATGAATGAAATTTGCCCTAATGATAAAGAAATTAATACTGATTACCCTGCTACCGACCTATTTCAATTTCTAAATGATAGCAAGTAAATAAAAAATAATTTCGATAACACAACATATGAACAGATCTCATTGAGAAATCGAAATTTTGTATTTATTTAAAAACTATTTGGCCTAGATGAATCAAATTTTCCCCAGTGATAAATAAATCAATCCTGAATATAGTGCTACCATCCCTATTTCAATTCCATAATGATAACAAGAAAATAAAAATTTATTTCGATGCAAAAACTTATGAACGCAACTCTTTGGATATCGAAATTTTGTATTTATTTAAAAAGTATTTGACCTAGATGAATGAAATTTTCCCTAATGATAAAGAAATTAATGCTGATTACCCTGCTACCGACCTATTTAAATTTCTAAATGATAACAAATAAATAAAAAATAATTTCGATAACAAAACATATGAACAGATCTCATTGGGAAATCGAAATTTTGTATTTATTTAAAAAGTATTTGACCTAGATGAAAGAAATTTGCCCTAATGATAAAGAAATTAATACTGATTACATTTCTCCCACCCTATTTCAATTTCTAAATGATAGCAAGTAAATAAAAAATAATTTCGATAACACAACATATGAACAGATCTCATTGAGAAATCGAAATTTTGTATTTATTTAAAAACTATTTGGCCTAGATGAATCAAATTTTCCCTGTGATAAATAAATCAATCCTGAATATAGTGCTACCATCCCTATTTCAATTCCATAATGATAACAAGAAAATAAAAATTTATTTCGATGCAAAAACTTATGAACGCAACTCTTTGGATATCGAAATTTTGTATTTATTTAAAAAGTATTTGACATAGATGAATGAAATTTGCCCTAATGATAAAGAAATTAATACTGATTACCCAGCTACCGACCTATTTCAATTTCTAAATGATAGCAAGTAAATAAAAAATAATTTCGATAACACAACATATGAACAGATCTCATTGAGAAATCGAAATTTTGTATTTATTTAAAAACTATTTGGCCTAGATGAATCAAATTTTCCCCAGTGATAAATAAATCAATCCTGAATATAGTGCTACCATCCCTATTTCAATTCCATAATGAAAACAAGAAAATAAAAATTTATTTCGATACAAAAACTTATGAACGCAACTCTTTGGATATCGAAATTTTGTATTTATTTAAAAAGTATTTGACCTAGATGAATGAAATTTGCCCTAATGATAAAGAAATTAATACTGATTACCCAGCTACCGACCTATTTCAATTTCTAAATGATAGCAAGTAAATAAAAAATAATTTCGATAACACAACATATGAACAGATCTCATTGAGAAATCGGAATTTTGTATTTATTTAAAAACTATTTGGCCTAGATGAATCAAATTTTCCCCTAGTGATAAATAAATCAATCCTGAATATAGTGCTACCATCCCTATTTCAATTCCATAATGATAACAAGAAAATAAAAATTTATTTCGATGCAAAAACTTATGAACGCAACTCTTTGGATATCGAAATTTTGTATTTATTCAATAAGTATTTGACCTAGATGAAAGAAATTTGCCCTAATGATAAAGAAATTAATGCTTATTACATTTCTCCCACCCTATTTCAATTCCTTACTAATAAAAGGTAAATAAAAAATAATTTCGATAACACAACAAATGAACAGATCTCTTTGGGAAATCGAAATTTTGTATTTATTTATAAAGATTTTGACCTAGATGAAAGAAATTTGCTCTGATAATAAAAAAATTAATCTGGAATATATATCTATTCAATTTATTAACGATAGCTATTAAATAAAAATTCAATTCGATAACACAACATATGAAGATATCTCATTAGAAAACGAAACTTTGTATTTATTTAAAAAGTATTTGACCTGGATGAATCAAATTTGCCCTAGTGATAAAGAAATAAATCCTAAATGCATTCCTACCATTATTATTTCAATTCTTTAATAATAACAAGTAAATAAAAAAACATTTCGTTATCACAACATTTGAACAGATCTCATTGGGAAATCGAAATTTTGTATTTATTTAAAAACTATTTGGCCTAGATGAATCAAATTTTCCCTAGTGATAAATAAATTATTCCTGAATATAGTGCTACCATCCCTATTTCAATACCATAATGATAACAAGAAAATACAAATTTCTTTCGATGCAACAACTTAAGAACGCATCTCTTTGGATATCGAAATTTTGTATTTATTTAAAAACTATTTGACATAAATGAATGAAATTTGCTCTGATAATAAAAAAAATTAATCCCAAATATATTTCTATTCAGTTCATTAACGTTAGCTAGTAAATAAAAATTCATTTCGATAACACCTAAGAAGGGCTGAAGGGGTGAAGTAGGGTTGAAGTAATTGCCGGGATTCAGTCCCAATTTCTTTGAAAATATTTTTAACCACGAAATAATAAATCGGTAGCTTTATGCCCCGTGCCTAATTTTTTACTAAAAGCCACTATATAATATTCACTTATTTTCTCTCTTCATAAAATTTCTTCTAAGCTTTCCGCATGTGCTGTCAAAGATCCTTCTTCTATGTGCTGCTGTAATTGCTGTTTTCTGTCTTTTTCTTCCACTTTCTTGTAGACAGGAGAAGGAGCAGGTGCAGCCAACGTTGTATCCCATTTCAGGTTATAATATTGTGAATTATATCTGGAACATAATATACAAATCCCATATATATTGAATACATCTCATAAAATATTTGCTTTTTGAGGTTATTTTTGGAATTGCACTCACCTTTTTAATCAAGAGCAAGTATTTTTCTTCGATTTGATTCAATTTGAAAAAATAAAAGCCCAAGCTGCTATGTTTATTTCTTTATTAATTTAATTGAAGTTTATGTATACCTGGAAACAAAATTTTTTTATTTTATCTATTCTAATTTGAATTTAATTTGGAAATTAACTTACCTGCCCTTATTTAAACACTAATCATGATGATTTTACTTCAGAGCAGATTCAGAGTGAATCAAGTGAATCATATCAGCAAACAGCTGACTGGCAATTTCGCAACTGCGCATTAAGGTGCTGTAAAAATGAGCTCAAAAGAGTTAATGTGTTTAACGACCTCTCCCTCTGACTATAATAAATATAATTTAATTTAAAAAATTCTTGAAAAGTGTAATTTAGATAAACACAAAAATTCTGATAATCGAAAAAATCTGGTGTGATGATCGCACCAGATTTTTTTGTGTCGACATATAATTAATTAATTTCCACCGGTAGGCTATATTATAATTCATGATGTAAAATTTATAAACATGGGAAAACATTTATATCTTGTTCCAATGACAAATATTTCTCCTATCTTTCCTATGAAGTACAAGAGTAAAGTGGTCTTCAAAAGATTTCAATGGGAAAATGAGAATATACATTTTAAAGAGCATCTAAAAAATAATTTTTTGAATTTTAATCAAATTCGTTGTAGCAAATTTTGAGAAAATCGAAAAAAACTGAAAAAATACATCAGTAAACTACTAGTACTCTTTGGTCGATTTTGATTAAAATCTTATTTTCAAGCCCTAGGTGTGTCTAACTTAAATATAAAATATCAACCTCCTGGCTCAATTCCTTCATGCTTAAAATTGAACAGACACACAGGCAAAAAAGGGCTTCTAGCCTATATATATATTTTAAATAGATTTAATTTTAAAATAATTTCAGGTCGATAGCTTCAAAATATTGGCCGCTGGAAACTTTCAAAATCTGCACAAATAAAAATTTTTTAATCAACAAACTTATGGCTAAATATCTCAAAATTGATGTAATTTTGAAGTTTAAAGATTTTATTAATATAATGGTTTTTTCAAAAACTTGGAAGGGGGTGAAAGAGTGAGAGATGGAGAAGTTGGGTGAATAATTCGAGTCTGAAACTTTAAGACGGTTGATTCGAAGGGCGCCGGATGAAATATGCCCTGGGTTTATCGCCAGCAAGATGAATAGAAAGATCCAAAACCCTTCTAGAGGTATCTACTCCTATCTTTCTTGCAAAAAAAATATTCTAATGGCCATAATGATCCCTAAAACAATCTAGAAAAATCTTTTGTTGGTGTGTGAAGTCTTGTAATATCTGAGTGCAGTCTTTTAGTATTTTTTTGAATATCAGCCACTAGACTACTATCAGAGCAAATTATATTAAAAAATACTATATACACGTACAGTGGGGGACGTGGTATGAACGAAGGCTATAATATAAAACCAGTGAGCCACACTAAACCAACCTATGCCACTATGCTAAGAATTACAGTACAGTGAGAGACAATATTAAGTCCCAGCCATGCGTTTTCTACATGTGATTATTTCATTGTTTTTGTAAAAGAAAATGAAAATGTTTATTGGAAATTTTCTAGGTTTGAACCAATAAAGTTTCCATTAAAAAATATATAGTATTTTTTAAAAACAATGAAATAATCACACGTAGAAAACGCATGAGTGGGACTTAATATTGTCTCTCACTGTACTACAATTCTTAGCATAGTGGCATAGGTTGGTTTAGTGTGACTCACTGGTTTTATATTATAGCCCTCGTTCATGCCAAAAAGTTTAGAAAAACTTTAAAAAGTCAAGTGTTAAATTATTTATCATAAATATCATTTAGAAAATAATCAGAGAAAGCATGAGGCCTCCTTTTTACATTATTATAAAGTTACAAAAAACCTTTTAATATCCATATAAGAAGGAAATTTCATTCATGCTTAATCCTATAAGTAGATCATTCTGCAAATAATAGAATTAATGATTTGAAAAGATATATGACGAGATTACAGAGAACATTTATTTCAGCAAGCAGATTCGAGGTCCGATCATCAGGGCTCAGTACAAATGTATATCTGTATATATATATAACTCGAGTGGAATCCATCAACTGTCAGAAGCGTTTCACACGACCCGGGCCCATGCTCTCCAATTAATGAATTATCGTAATCGTAATCAAGCCGAGTCAAATTTACTGATGAGTCTGCTCAGGGTTGGACTTTGACATCCGCGTGGCCTTCGTGAGAGATGGTGGAGGGGGATTTGCCCTAAAGCCAGTCATTAATTACAGACGAACATCTCACTAATAATATGCCATCCCCCCTTCCACCCTAATTCCATCTCCATTTATTCCATTTATTCTATTCTAACGGGAGATGGAATTTCCGCTCATTATTTCATTTCAAATCAAATTTAGATAATAATTGATAAAGGATAATAAGTTTATGCTTTATCAAAAACATATAAATATAAATGTTTTTCTTTATTTATTAGTTTATAGAGAAAAAGAGTAAAGTTTCGGCCGGCTTGCCTTCAGACCCAATTAGACGTGGCCGAAGTGCCTTAACATGAGGCTTGCTCTGACTGGGGTGCCTGAGAAGGAGCAATATCTCATAAAATCCCCAAATCCAAATCTTGTTTTTGGGAAACCTTGAAGTCTAATACTCTACTGAAGTACTTTTTCAATTTTTTCCAATTTTATCAACACCAGGCTGTAGCTCGGTCAACCTTGAACTAGACCAGCGGTTCCCAAGCTTTTTTGATGTGTGGCTCACATTTTCCGTAAAAAAACCGCTGAGGCCCAGGGTACATGTAAACCTAAATATTGGCTTATATAATATTTATTTTTCCTTAGACGTCCGCGGCCCAGTTCCAATAAGCCCACGGACTGGGAACTGCTGAACTAGACTATTAAAGCTATATACATATATAATTATACTTAATAAAAGTGTAAAATGGCTAGTAATGTAGTTGTGGCTGTTGAGTTGTATCAAGGAAGGGTTGCAGGAGCAGAGACTGGCAGCCAGATTTCTTTCTTTAAATATTTTTATTGGACCGACGTTTCGGTCTCGATAGAGCAAATATTTTAAATTTACTTGACATTTATTGGGCCCTGAAGATGGCCTCTATCGAGACCGAAACGTCGGCCCAATAAAAAATATTTAAAGAAAGAAATCTGGCTGCCGGTCTCTGCTCGTGCAACCCTTCCTTGATGTAAAATGGCTGTTATTTATTAATCTTAAGGAAGTGGATCTGGAGCCAGGAGAATAAAAACTATTTTAATTTCTTTTGGTCGACGTTTCGGACGCCAATCGTGTCCTTCTTCGGGACCAAAGATTGTTAAAAAGCACACATGGATTTTGTTGTGTTTAACAATCTTTGGTCCCGAAGAAGGACACGATGGCGTCCGAAACGTCGACCAAAAGAAATTAAAATAGATTTTTATTCTCCTGGATGCAAATCCACTTCCTTAAGATTAATTATACTTAAGTTGACTATGCAGCTTCATTCGTCTATGACTGATGTTTGGTCGAAAAATCAATAAAAACACAGTTTTTATTTTTAAGTTATATTTTCGACCAAACATTAGTCATAGACGAAAGAAGCTGCATAGTCAATTATCTCGTCCGAATCAGCATATAAATATATAATTATATATATAATATAATTAATGGACATTTATTTGAGATATTTATTATCTTGTTGAGTTTGTTTCTCAAGATTTTGAATCAATAAATTCAATTCATATAAAATTATCCAAAACACTTCACCAGCAAATTATATCCCGTAGCCGGTGAGCCACGACTATTTGAAGTCTCAATCAGCCGTGCTCTAAATAGTAATATGCACATTATCGAGTAAATAATTCACAGGGTTGGTGTTTGTGTGGGGGGTTGCAAGTTGCTTTGACGTTTTCATAATTCGGGATTATAATTCAATCAATGCATAAAGAGCAGGCAGGGGCTCACTTGATGCACGCACAGTGCACATGCGTTCAGAGCATTCACGGTTGGCTGGGCACCGGCTGACCAGAAAATTAGTGCTCCATTAAAAATTGAACTCAATTAGTTGCCTCTCAAGTGGTTACGTATTTGAGGAAAATACCTTAATTGTCGATTTGTTTTCAATTGAGGAAATTTAATAAGCACAATAGTGAGAATGACCCACACTTGAAGGACTATAATAAAAAACTTAAAAAAAAAATGCTTTTATTTAAAAATTGTTGAATATTTTTAAGCGTGGGGCACTTAGAGGGTATATTTTCGACTCCGTGCCAGGTCATTTTTGGCCTCCTCTTAACTTCTAGAAATTATTTAATAATTTTTTTTTTTATTTGCCCCCATATGATTGCAATACTTTCTCTCTATACATGGGCGTAACTAGAAAATTTGGCTGGGGTGGGCCATGGGACCGCCATCCTCGCTGGGGGGGCATGGGCCCAGCTTTCCTCCGGGGGCCTGGAAAGCCCCATATTTTCTCAATTTTCTTGGGGCAGGGAGCTTTCTGAGGAGGGGGCCACGAGCCCAGGAGGGGCCAGGCACCCCCCTAATTAAGCCCATGTGTCATATTCATATATAAGCATCATGTATATAGCCTAAGAGAAAGTAAAAATCTTGTTTGATACATCGTTTAAAATAAAGATAAGAGAAAGTTGTGAGAGTGACACAAGATTTTTTACTTAAATTAATTTAAGTCGGTAGTTTCTTTCTTGGTCAATTCACAGATGGTAATAAAACGAATTTCATTAAAATTAATTTTATATTTCAGAGCATCATTTTTATTTATATCCTCTATTACCATCTGTGAAATGACCAAGAAAGAAACTACTGACTTTAAAATTAATTTAATTATTTACAAAAATTCCCCCCTCTCCTCTCCAAATGCAGTGGCGTCATTTCAACTTTTTCGTGGGGGGGGGCATTTTTCTTGGGGGCAAACATTTTTTTTCTTAAAATTTACTTACAAATGGGTACTCAAATTTGGCCAAAACATTTAATTAAATTGTTTAATTTTGTACAGTTTGTATACTCGTAGATGTATTTTGGAGTATTTTATTTAGAATAATATAAAATTTTATAAAAATCAGAGTCCTTGGGGGGGGGGGGGGGGCAAATGCCCCCTGCCCCCCCCAAATGACGCCACTGTCCAAATAACGCCACTGGTTTTTATATACTCTTAAAAACGTATATTCTCATTTTCCTGAATCTTTTGAAGTATACTCTTGTACTTCATAGGAAAGATAGGGGTTGCCATAACTGAATATAAATATTTTCCCAAGTTTATAAATTTTAAATTTGAATTATATTACATGTATTTCGGTGGAAAATTAATATATGTCGACACAAAAAAAAAAATCTGGTGTGACAAACACAGATCACAACTTTCTCTTACCAAGGGTAAGAGAAAGTTGTGTGCTGTGCGACCACAAGATTTTTATTTTTTTTTTTTTATATTTTTTCGTCAGAGATAATTATTTGTATAGATACCTTGATCATTGCTGATTATAATTAACACGTTTAATGCCAAAGTGATGAAGTCCGAAAAACAAAAAAATATTTTGATGTCATTGATTATCACCCAGGCGCCCAAGCGAGCAGACTGAGAGAGGGAGGGAGCGGATCGTCCACCTCCCCCCCTCCACCCGCTTGCCTTTCTCCCGCCTCTCTTGTCGCCAAGGCAGCCGGAGATAAAAATAGAACTAACAATAGAACAAACTTAGAATTTTATTTATTAAAAAAATTATAATATTTTAATAACAAAAAAAAATCTTTCAATTAATTAATTATAAAGCATAAGATACATGATTTTAGTGTAATATTTCCCGAAGATTAAGAATTTGCAGTCCAAATATTGACATCTCGAAAAGTTTTCGATTTAATAATACAAATATAAATATTATAAATCAACCCTTAGAGCTAGAGGGATGAAAATTTTACAATTAGAGGAAAAATTCCCTGAAGAAATATTGATTGACTAAAATAGCCTCATCCAGCTAGAAGAGCGGATGAAGGCCTTTTTCACTTTTTCCAAAAAAACTTTAGAGCCTTATATTAACGCAACCTTTAGAACTAGGGGGATGAAAATTTTACTGATAATTAGAGTAAAATTACCTGAATAAAGTTTGATAGACCAAAATAGTCTCATCCAACCAGGAGATCGGATGAAGGCATTTTTCACTTTTTCCACAAACCTTTAGAGCCTTATATTAATGCAACCCTTAGAGCTAGAGAGATGGAAATTTTACAAATAAATAGAGGAAAGCAAAATGATAACAGCATCAGAAAAATATTTGATTTTTGAATTTTAAGAGAAAGTAAAAATTAATATGTCAAAATAAATTTGGAAAATCGATTTTTAATCATTTGCAGAACGTTTTGAGACTGAAATTTCATTGTTTTTGCTTGAATATTTTATATACTAAGTTATTCAATCAATATCAAGGCCTAAATGTGTTTATTGAATTAAAAAACAATAAATTAGGATAATGAAAGAGGCAGTTAAAATTTGAAGATGTCAAAGGCAATTAATAAACCCCCATTTTATGTGGGCGTAGTTAAATAAAAAAATGTCTATAGCTTTATAATTGATTGAAAAGACCAGTTTTGCATTTTTCCACAAATCCAACGAAAAATAAGAGAGATATAGTCAACTTTTTGAAAAGCGAATCTGC
>JAKCPI010028264.1:0-20437 GCA_023213315.1 Euborellia annulipes | reverse complement strand
ATGGACCCTGTTGCGCATTAGTGTTGCAAGCGCCAGCTACCGAGTTATGAGAAAATTAACATTAAGGTTTTTTTGTTTTTATATATAATTTTTTTGTCAATTGTGCAAGTAACATTAAATATAAATTTTTTTAGGTCATATTTTCATAAAAAATACTATTAATTATAGCATTTGAAACAATATTTCGTGGTAATTCAGTGCTTTTGAAATTTTTTGGCGCTTGACATACCAATGCGTAACAGGGTCGATATAGCAAATATACTTTGTTTCAAAACAAAATGATGTTACAGCAAATGTCTCGATTAGACGAGCAGAATGAAATAAAATTTGTGTTTTATTTCTAATCCTGGCTGCCTACCCAGCACCAATAAAATATTCCCTTGTTGCGGCACTGATTGCCCGGCTATTTATATGTTTATAAAACTTTCAAGAATCCTCTTTTTCTCTAAAACTTTCAAGAACTTTTTCTCTAATTGTTGAATTTCGGGCTTTCGCACTATGATTCTCAACAGGCGATATGTTGACACGCAGGGCCGCAGCAAGGGGGGGGCGGGGGGCGACGGCCCCGGGCGCATAAAGAAAGGGGGCGCAGACAGCGAAATTTTTACAAAAAAAAAAAAAAATGTATTATTCATAATAATGATTGTAATGAAGACAAAAAATAACAAACTTATCTAAAAAACAATATTAAATATTTTTCTTTTTTGTTATTGCAACAGCGCCCGCTCTAGGGGGGGGCGTTGGAATTGGTTTAGGGGTCGGTATTTTGGCTGTAATTCTTTTATATTAATTCCAGGCATTCACGTAAATAATCCCCCAAACCGATGCCTGGGAGGGGGGGGCGGTTGGCCAAAGGGCGCTGCAACCCGGGAGCATAAATATATAAAGGAACAGTTTTAGAGATATAGAGAAAAATACATTTTATTGGAAAATTTGCTTTAAAGTGGTTCTATTTTTGAATTTTCTAAATTTTTTTAAGACCCTATCCCTTAACAATATGTAGATAGTTAAAACGCATAGAATATTCCAGTTTCAGTCCAAAATCGGAGGTGATTTTAGCTAGGAAGATGAAATTTTATATTTAAGTTTGCTACCCCCTTAGGACGTGGCAGGAAGCTTTTGAACAAAATAGGCCAAAAAGTACTAGTACTTTTCTGATGCACTTTTTTTCGATTTTCTCAAAATTCGCTTCAACGATTTTGATTAAAATTGAAAAAACAATTATTTTTTAGATGCTCTTTAAAATGTATATTCTCATTTTGCCATTGAAATTTTCTGAAGACCGCTTTACTCTTGTACAGTGGGCGCCACAAGTGCCTGATCTGCTCGAGAGGCTCTTAAGCTTACAATTGTTAGTCAACCAAACTAGGGTCCGACCGAAACAAGATTTTCAGCCGAAACCGAAACCGAATATTTGGCCTCAATCTTAGTTTCGGCCGAAACCGTAACCGAAACCGAATATTCGGTCGGTTCCTAAACCAAACCAATATTTTTAAAATAAATAAATCATCTTTTTTTAATGCAACTGAAAGAGGAAAGCTACTTTTAAAATAAAATTTCATAAAACCAAGCCTTTTGGTTGCCTAAGCTCAAAGCTCCTCTTTCGAGTAGATCAGGAGGAGAAATGGTTGCCATGGGTACAAAATATAAATATTTTCCCATACTTATAAATTATAATATATTGGCGGAAACTAAATATATGTCGACACGAAAAATCTGGTATGACAAGCACAGAACACAACTTTTGATTACCGAAGGTAAGGGGAAATTGTGTGCTGTGCGACAGTCACACTTTCTCGTACCCTATTTTTGTTAGGCCTACGGATTCCGATTCTCTAGTTCTTCATCTTATATGATGAAATATTCGATTCATCAAAATCGATGTATTTTTTATAAAAAAAATTGAAAAAACAAACTTTAAACTCATTTTACACTAGGTTTTTCATAACCAAAATTTTAAAAATTCATATTTTCCAAACAAAAAATGATAAATAAATTCTAAAAATACCGGCTTGCTCAGCAGGATGTGTTCTGTTCGGAAAGCATAAAAACTCAATTTTGACCCCGATAAAGATTTGGTACCTTTTCATGTGCATGCTCACATATAGATTTAAAGTTTTTGAAATTCTATATTGACAAATATTTCTTTTGGGCGGAGGGGGCCTTTCTTGCATCTGCGGGGGGAGGGGGTTGCCATTCAATGTGGTTACGCCACTGATTCCGGGTAATTAGTTGATTTGTATATTATATAGTTCATAGGCGTAGCCACGGGGGAGGGATTTGGGGTTCAAACCCCCCCCCCATTGGACCCAAGCCATGACTCGATATTTAAGCTCTATAATACAAAATACTTTCTCTCTATATAATAATATATTTCATTTATATGGTAAGAGAAAGTAAAATATATTCTCTAGCTTTAAAAAAAAATTAAATAAAACGCAAAAAATTCAAGAAAATTCAGAATTTTCCCATTGAAAAGAATTGATTTTTGTTTTGCTTTTTAAAAAAATTAAAGCCGATTAAAATTGATTAAATCTCGCAAATGAAAAATAATAAAAAATTTTATATAAATAAATTTATTATTTTTTTTTCTTATGTATAAAAGAAGTATAAAATTAAAACTGTAAAAGTAAAAATATTTTTTTCTTAAGTAGTAATAAAGAAATTTCCAAATAAAGATTTTTTTTCTTCTTAAGGAGATCCGTGATGAGACTAAACATAAAAAGTCAAGGGTTTTTTGATTGCCTGAAACGAGTTGAATGAAAAATTGTAGCACCTAATTAGGGAAGGGCGGGCCCGAGCCGGTACGGGGGGAGGGGGTAGTCATATATTTTATTAGACGCCATATACTGACCCATTAGTCGGGGGGGGGGGGAGAAATCATCCTGAACCCCCCCCCCCCCAATCAAAAATTTCTGGCTACGCTTATGATATAGTTTGTTATAATTATTTTCATTTTTTCGATACTAAGAAGGCGCTACAGGGGTCGAGGGTGGGTGAATGCACCCCCTGGCTGCCCCCCTCCAATCAGCTTGAGGGCAAAGTTATGGAATGGCAAATAAATTTGTAATTATTTTTATATAAGAAAAAAATTAAAGATTTAAAAATAAAAATGTTTTCTCTTAAAGCATAGAATAAAAAAATTCTATAATTTTTTTTTGTGGGGGGGGGGGCGCAAATTATAATCTTGGCCCCGGGCGCAAGTTTTCCTTGCTGCGGCCCTGTTGGCACGAAAAATCTGGTGCGACAGGTCACACCAAATTTTTTGTTTCTCTGTTGATATAGCCTAATATTTTTTGACTCCCCCCCCCCCCCCTCTGTTGATAAATTTGCCCCACTCCCGCCCACCCGCTGAGAATAAGCTAGCGCCGTCACTGCAAGCAATAAATGGCTTTTGCCATTCACCTCGTATATTGGAAGGCCAAGGGAACACGGATATTCCACTAGATAGTGTTTTGCCAAGAAAAATTGCTGTAAATTCTAAAAATTTACTATAATCTTCTCTAGGATGTTCGCTTAAAGTATTTTTAATAAAGTCAAGAATTCGAGATACTCGTATAGCCCTGATTCACATGTCTCAAGACCTTTTCATTTTCTGGATAGGAAATTATGAACAATGATTTTAGGCCAAGCGGTTTGAAATTTCTTAAACATTAAGACAGTCGGGCCTGTAGTTTTATCAAACTTTTTCTCAAAAACGCTGCTAAGAATAATTTCATAAATGTGATGTCTACAAGACGTTCTAAAGCTTAGAATCAAAGTCGTTTGTTCAGCATTACAGAGTGTCTGATACGTCGCATGGATTTGTAGCAAAAATAAGTGATTTTCAGGGTTTTCTCGAAAATCCTTAGCCGTACAAGAAAAAAGGATACATAGTAATGTATGTATTTTTTTTGTATAGATCTACAACTGGTGTATAATACTTTTTTGCATACAATTAATATTTCGCAAGATAAATAAATAAAATGGATATTTTCTGCGATTTTATGATTTTTCGATTTTCAAAGCCCTTGGGTCACCCTTTTTAGTCCTTTTATGTCAGTCTTCCTGCTCCCTCCTCTCTAAATCAACGATCAATCGTTGGACGAGCCGGCTCGTTTCTTCATTCCCGTCTCCCACACAATGTGGGATATGGGTAAGGATAAAAAGAAGTTTATTTTTTCGGCTTCTGAGGCTATTTAGACTATTGATTAATAGTACCTATTTTTCTAAATTAATTGGTAGCAGATATAATTTTCATCGCAAGATGAACGAACCCCTGACTACTAGCAAAGGTGAGAGGCCTCTACCTCTGTCATATTATTAATATTATTATTAAAACTTTCTTTTTATAATTCTTACCAACGAAAACGGAGAAAAAAAATTTGCTCAACTCGGGCGTTAATTAGAACCATGTCGTGGAAGGGAGTTAATTTGTTCGTTTGAATTATAATTATATTTGGAAATTGGCGGCTGAGGGGCCATTAAATGTCGATCAAGGGTCTGGATCCTCTCTAGGGACGTGGCTCGTTGTTCCCTGGCTACGATCCGTTGCAAACTAGCCAACTCTCATTAGCTGGAACACCCCCAACCCATCTCCCATTTGATGTACTTATGTTTATATACAGCGTCGCAGACTTTTTTTTCTTACTGCAAATGGCTTTAATACAGCTATACGAAAAAAAACTACCTAATTAAATTTTTATTAAATTGATTTCAAAATGATTTATTATTTTATTAAGTCTCCAGCGGGTGCCCCTTGGACTCCCCTTCAACAGCCAAGGCCCGCCTGTCGGACCCTCACCTTTCTTTACTTATCTTGGTCCTTTTTAACTTTTCAATATCCTCTTCGGTAAAAACAACTGCACAATTTGCAATAAGCAGAAATAAGAGGATATTACTCATTTTATGTTGAGCTGTCTTATTTACCGAAATCTTTGGGATTATTACCTGAAAGAGAAGAATTACATTCCAGATATCCTTAAAATAGAAAGTCATGGTAATACAAACTCTTCAGCTGTAAACTATATAAATAATAATGGGGTTTGTTCTTGAAAAAAAAGATAAATCCAACATGAAAGTACAACCTTTATTTTTTAACTGATACAAACGTTTCGTATATTGTTATATGTATAACATAACAATATTGTATATAGGTATAATAAGACCAAATTCTTTTATCTTATTAATTGATATTATGTCAGAATCTTACCTAATATATTACAATTAAAAAAAATGAATAAATAAATTACAAAAGGAAATCACAAAATAGAATATTATCTAATGTTATAAATAAATATCAAATTTGGGATGAACTTGAGAAACTTTGGCCATAGGCTTTCCGATGACAATTTAAGCTGGCTGGTCATTGAAGCATTTCAAATTTCCTCCAAGTTTGTAGACTTTGTTCAGCAAAGTTTATTATATCATGATAAAGTCTAAGAAAGTTTATGAATTATTTATTTTCCTTATTTAACTTGACTTTTTGATAAATAAAATGGGATAGTATTTAGTCATTAAAAACCAAAGTGATTAATTAAAAATTAATGTTTTTGATAGACTTTTTTTTATCCTTCATTGGAGAAGGAGGAGAAGATAAGGGGAAGGAGCTAAAACTGTTCAGTTTTTATTGATAAGTTGCTCTAGAGACTCTGTACCTGGTATATCTGAGTCAGGCCATACGAGCGGCCGTTAGAATTGCCCGTCATTTTTCCTTTAACACAAGAGAAAAAATAGATTTTTTTATTTCAAAATAAAGAAATAGTTGAATAGTTATTTATTTGCTGAAAAAAGAAAGTAAAACCTCTTATACTATTTTAACCCTGAACGAGTAACTTTATACAAGTAAAAGTTAAAATGAAATATGTTTAAATATCTCAGAGAGATATATTGGAAAACTTGAATTTTCCCTAAAATTTGGAGGGAAAATGACGGAACCAATAGAAAAAAAGTTCCAATATGGCCAGACTCTGATATGCAGACCTGATGATAGCTTGCCCCTTCTCTTTTTTTTTTTATTTTTTTTTTAAATAATTTTTAAAAATAATAATTTTTTCCCAGTTTTCTCCCCCACCCCCTTCCTTATTTATTTTTTTCCATTTTCTTCCTGGTTGTATTGACAATGGTCATCATACGTAGGCCTCTGGACCTTAAGAATCCATATATTCTTTTATTTTAATTTTCGGATTAAAAAAAAAAATTTTAATTATTCTAAGAGAATTTTTTTATTTTCTAGAATTAAAAAATAAAACTATTCAATGAATTTAATTCATTAAAAAACGCATCGAATAATTTCTTTCTAGGTTATTTGAGATAAAAATTTAGTGACCATTCCAACTTACCTTTAATAATTTTGTAAAAGAAAAACGCTAAATTTTCATTAATTTTTTAATAGATAGCAAGGCAATATTTCCAAATATTTCAGAGACCTATCAGCACTCTTTCTTCAGTGGATTTCACCTCTTTCACCACGTATGCCCCTTACAATTAAGCGACCATGTTATTCGTCCGGCAATTAATTATTTTTATTGTAACGGGCATACTTGGTGAAAGAGGTGAAATCCACTGAAGAAGGAGTGCCGATAGGTCTCCGAAATATAATTTGGAAATATTGCCTTGTGAACTAATAAAAAATTGCGGAAAATTTAGCTTTTTTCTTTTACAAATAAACCAACTTCAGCAACACCACTTAAGGAGAATTACCTTTTTAAATAAGCCAAATTTATTTATTTGAATTTATGTAAATTTTACTTGATAAACATAATTGCTGAAATCTTTGCTTAGATACCAACAATCAATTCATTTGCAAAGTAATTTTTTATAAAAACAATCGATTCTAAATTAAAAATAAAACCACAATTTTATTTTAATTGATAGTGAAGCATTGAATTATGGATACGAGATTCAAATTCAAGAGTTGTTAGATAATAAATTCATTATCTGAAATACGAATTTCCCAACATCACATTAACCATAATAATAATCTATATTCTGATAATAATTAAGATCTTCACCATTATATCCATAATAAATCTTGTTGTTAGCATATGAAACGTCAGAGCAATAGTTGCCATGATTTATGGGCCATTTTTCGAGCCATTTTATATAAATATAATTTGTTTTATTATTTAACGACGCTTTTTTGACCTCATTAAGCGTCGGAGATGAATGTGGATGATGAATTCAAAATGATAACATCTATGTCCGCATTTGAATCCGGATCTCAGTATTCAGAACATTCATCCATTTTCCGTATATTAATAAAAAAAAATCTACATTTTTTATACATTTGATAATTGACGTTTTTTTTTTAATTAAAAACTTATTGATGATATAAAAAAACCCTCAAAATATAAATGCTTATTTTTATTATTAATTATTCAATCACATCGATAAATAAAATAATTAATGATTGGAAAGAAATGCAAAATTCTAATCACTTTGATTATAAAATATTTCCCATTCGCAGCTTATTCAATTCTTAAATGATGAATATTTCATTTAATTCACTCATGGATATATAAAAAAGGGTTTTGGGAAAAATCTGCCCGGAAAGCCAAGGCCTGTGATGTCGGGGGTTGGAGTTGGAACCCTCGGGAACTCTTTCCAGCCCTCGATTCTCCCTTCCACCCTAACGAAAGACTCCCTTAAGGATAATTAATCAAAACCTCATTAATTAATTGGAATATTTCATCTCTTCCGAAATTTTTTTTTTACTGTTTCCCGTACATTTTAATTAGCTCAAAATATTAATAAATTAATTTTAAATTTAAAAAAAATGAACATTCAATTTAAAAAAATGAGTATATAGAGGCGTGATGGTTTAAAAAATCAAACATCCATTTATCTTCTATACATTTAACCCTGTATGAGAATGTACTTTGACTTTACAATTGAAAAGGATGTTGGTCCTTTACAGATAAATATAATTAAAAAATAAATTAAAATAATTATTTGTTTATATTCAATCGAAAACAACCATAAATTAACAAAATCAATTTAAAAGACATTTATAATATATAATATATATAAGTATATATATATATTTGAATATATTATATATATTGATTATAGTTTTAAGATGTAATTTTGATTTATAAAAAATCGCCTCATTAATTTTTTTTAAATTCCAATAAGTCATTTTAGAATTACAAATATATATATATATATATAGATATATAACAATCAATATTAAAATCACTAATTTTTTTTATTTATTAAGGTTTTTTTTTTAATTTAAAAACAAAACATGATAGTGCTATGTTATGCTGTTTATATGTATTAAAAAAAAAAAAAAACACTGGTAACAAAGTCACAGTATGTTTAATCACCATTGACATACATGTATAAGTGTGTAGAATGAAACGCTTTTTTTTATATCAAATCACTAGAGATGTTTTTTATGGTGATATGAAGTGATTGTATCAGTTAATGATCACAGACCAATGTTTTGTGAGATGAGCCACTTGACACATTCCTTGTCTTTCTTTAATCACTCTACAAAGACTATTCTCCTAAATGAAAGTTTCAAAATCGACCTCCAAAGAAAATAGATATACGAGTATTGAAATACACTAAATCACATTAAAAAGAAGTAACATCAAATCACTGTATACCTATCACTAAAATATAGGCCATTTTGTATAAAATAATTCTCACTTGTTCTCACTTTGGGAAAAAATATTATTCCTGAAAAAAATCACCACCACTAAATCTTCGGAGTAGGGTATTCCTAGGTAGCCAATAGGGAGGTGGTTCAGTTCCATAATCCACAGCAGCTCCTCCTTCTAAAGGCGCTCCTCCTCCTAATTCTGTTGGCGCCATCGGTGAGTGTGCTGAAGACGGTGTTACGGCGATACCGCCACCAGGTCGTTTCAGAATTGACCTTGGAGCAATTTCATTTCCTGGTGATCCAGGAGTATCGGGTCCGGTTCTAGCTCCTTCACAAGATTGTTTCATTCGACAAAGTTGCTCGTGTAAATTACGATACTCGTTAAGAAATCGTTCGAGTTGAGCAGCATGGTAGTCATAAGTAACAGTTGAAGGTCTTGGATATCCTCCTCCACCACCAAGTGCGTCTTCACGGAGCTCCGAGAGCTGTTTCCCGCTGGACGGCGCACGTTCATGTAAAGGTGAAGTTGGGAGACTTGGATTGGTTCTATGTCGAGGTTTCACAGAAGAAATTGGCCCGATTCCAATAGTTGAGGCATCGAGACTCGCTAGATTTAGGGTACTTGTAGACCTCCCCATGCACTTGGACGGGTATGACGAATAAGAGTCGACAGAGGCCCGCCGGTGGATGGAGACGGTGCTGCTGCCGCCGCTGCCCTCGCTACCATATCTACTCTCCGGGAGCAGCGGCGATTGGCTGTCGCCACGGAAGGCCCTCATTCGGTCACCATCCCCGCCGACGGCCCTTCGCCGCGGCATCGTACAGAGTGCAGTACCTGACCCTGACGGTCCGGCCAACCCTGAGGCCGAAATTTCCAACAGATCGGGATAGTTGCCCTTATCCGCGGCGGCGGCGGCGGCAGCAGCGACGACAGCAGACGAACAAGCAGCTACGGGTTCTGAGGTGAAAAGGTTGGCACCGGCATTATTCAAAGGTTGCCGACGCATCACGTGTTGCGGGATTTCTGGCCGTAGAACTGCCACCGCGCCCAGGTTGTCCCTATCACACACAAATCATCACCACAATGCAATTTACATTTTTTGCTTTCCATTAACTACAGTATGTGTTCTAGAAATATTATATACTATACCTAGACATATAGAAGACTTACCTTAGATGTGACCTTATCAGTTTAGTATATGACATAAATAAAAAGATATGATAGTAAATTTCTCAGTTTTTTCCTATAATTAATTTTCTACCTTTTGTTTCTAGATACCATAGTTTAGGGTGGCCATTCGTCTTCCATTTCGATTCAATATCCAGCTATGATGACATTTTTTGTGATATTTTTATACAATTGTTTTTTACTTTCTCTTACCCTATATATGAAATATATAGAGAGGAAGTATTCAATTCATGTGAAAAATCGATGTCGAAATTTTTTTTAGGAAAATACAAAAGCAGCAAAAAACAGTCTTTGAATGCCAAATGGAGGAGACGTTTCAGACGAAATTTATTTGTTTATTATAAGCCCATAAGGACTAAGATGGATAAATAGATTTCTTCCAAAAAGTCTCCTTCGCCATTTGGCATCTAAAAACCTTGATTTTTGCTGCTCCTGTCTTGGTCTTTCTAATTTCTAGCGTCAACAGCAACTTCTCTCCGAATTACAATTGTTTTTTTTTTTTTTTTTGTCTTATTAAACGAAATCATTTAATATATTCTATTTGCTTTTCTCTCTTATATAAAAAAAGTTTTTGTTTGATAAAAACTTTGTTGGAGGTATATTCCCCATTGGCCCGGGTAAAATATGGTCACCCCAATATAGGTAGTAGTAGTAGTAGTAGTAGTTGTAGGCCCTATAATAATAATATTTAATAAAATCACTCAGAAGATAGTTTTTATCTACACAATCTTATTTTATAACAGTGTTTCATAAAGTTGTACTTGAAAGCAGCATTAGTAAGAAATTTAGAACCGAACTTTCGCTTGATGTTCTTGTGGTCGCTTTCCTACAAAAATATCAACAAAAGTGATTTTGAGAGTTGACCATTTGAAATACCTATTTGGTAAATACAACGAATTTATTCATCCCATAGTAGCCTAATTATATTTATTATTTAAATATGTTGATTAGTTCTGTAGGCAGGCAACTAGTCGAGGGACGATGGTCACAAAACATGCGCACCGCGCAGAGAAGTGAGAGGTTTCTTTGCTTGAACTTTTGCTATTCCGTACTATGTTCGTACAGGGGCGCCGGAACGAATTTCAATCAGAGGGGAGGGGGGGGGCATGCAACCTCTTAAAAAAAAAATAATAAAAATAAAGAAAATTAAAAATACCTTCACTTAGTATAAAACAAATCTACTATATAGCCTAAAAAAATTTTTGAAAATCACTAGCAAATTTTTAAAAATTCTAATACTATAATAAATATAGGAGAAATAGTTTCTTATTAGACTTGGTGGATCTATATTAATTATGATTAACAAAAATAAGTCATGGGCTATTAATTAGTTTTTATTAATTCGAGTTTCAGATGGTATTCGACTTAGTTTTCTTCAGTTTATTAGGACCGCTTCAATGGCGGCTTTAAGATCCAATGGAAATAAGAAACGATAAGCCCTCGGGCCTTGGTATAGTGGCTAGAGTGCTGGCCATTTGTACCTGGGGTTGCGGGTTGGCTACCAATCCAAATGAAATAAATAGAGACGGAGTCTAAATGGCCTTCGATGCCGAAAAAGACTTTAATTAAAAAAAAAAAAGAAAGAAAAAATAAATATAACAAGACTGAGTGTTTTTTTATTGGCCAGGCCAAACATCCCATGGCCCCTGGGAATCTAACCAAGGATCTCCAGCCTTTCCGGGCCATAGGCGTGCTGTCCATTGCACCCTCGACCTATCACTTGTCCGCCGCTTTTTAAACCAGTAGAGGAACAGACATCTGGGTCTGCTCTAACACACGAATACTATTATCTTATTCAAATATTTTATATATTAGATCTCGAAAAATATTTAACTATTTAAGAAAAAATAAAGTTTATTTGCATAAATACTATAAAGTAAGTAAATTTTTTAATTTTATAAATTTTAAAATCTTAAACCCTCTGAATCGAAGTTGTATGGGGAAAACGAAATAATATTAATTTTTTTAAACGATTTTAAACTTTGACTTTCTGTCTGGACAAAAATTTTGTTTAGAAAAAAATTAATAAATAAATAGGACTAAAAATGCCCCTATTAAAAAATTAAAAATCACTTTGAAATTTAAAATATAATTAATGGAAAAGTTCTCATGATTTTATAAAAAGATATTTTATTATTTTAAGTGCATTTTAAATAAATGCATATATTTTTACTTTCTCTTTCCTCTATATATATGTTAATATATAGAGAGAGAAAGTATTGGTTTCATGTCAAAAATTCGATGTCGAGATTTTGATGGATCTTCACGTTTTGAGGTCCCCTGAATCCAAAAAAGTGGTTTTCGCGACATGGTCTGTCTGTCTGTGTGTGTGTGTGTCTGTCTGTGTGTGTGTGTGTCAATTTTAAGCATGAAGGAATTGAGCTATGAGGCTGAAATTTTATATTTAAGTTAAACACCCCCCGGGACCGACAAAATAAGCTTTTAATCAAAATCGGCCAAAAAGTACTAGTACTTTACTGATGTACTTTTTCAGTTTTTTTCGATTTTCTCAAAATTCGCTCTAACGATTTTGATTAAAATTCAAAAATCAATTAGTTTTTAGATGCTCTTTCAAAAGTATATTCTCGTTTTGCCCTCAAAATTGTTTGAAGACCACTTTACTCTTGTTCTTCATAGGAAAGATAGAAATGGTTGCCATGGTAACCGAATTTAAATCTTTTTCTTTTTATTAGATTAAAAATCAATTATTATTTAAATTCCCATTTATTATTTTATTTCTGTCTTTAATTGTTTCGGAGGAAACATATATATCTCTCTCTCTCTCTCACAAAATTATCTTCTCTCTTTCTACGCGTTTTAAACATTCCACCTAATCTTCGTATTTGACCAATGTTAATTTCCTATAGGGATTTGTATGTTAATTTCGATTCAAAAGGGGGTCCCCTTTGGAACTTTTTACCCGTTTAAAATTTTTTTTTCCAATTCTTATGAAATTTTGTATTTATTTACGAATCTATATTGTGTATAAAATGTCCAAATATGAGATTAAAATTTTGAAAAATAACCATAGTTTATTTCAAGCAGTCAACATTTAAAATGCAAGTTTGAAACTAAGGTGCTATGGGAAACTAAATATATCTCGACACAAAAAATCTGGTGTGACCAGCACGGTGCACAACTTTCTCTTACCGAAGGGTAAGAGAAAGTTGTGTGCTGTGCGCCAGTCACACCAGATTTTTTTATTTTATTTTCATTTTTTATAAGACTGATATATTCTGAAAACAAAGATTCTCAAAAATAAAGGATTTCTTTAGATTTGTTTCCATTTTTTTCTTGCAATACAAAAGTAACTTCTATAATCCTTCCATTAATTTTTAATTTATCGATATTTTTACCCGGAATAAAAATAATACTCCTTTCCAGGGAAATATTTCAAATAAGTTTCATATTCATAATTTTTTACCATTAGTTCCCTCTCAGTTATTTATTGTTTGTCAATATTTTTCTCTCAATAAATATACAATATGTTATTGGAAATATCATTTAGAAACATTCTCAATAATACTAAAACCTTTTGAGAGTCAAGTATTATTTACAAGATTTTGCTTAAAAATAACCCAATCAAAAATATTTGATGTGTTTCCTACTTTTAGTCTAATTAGTAAAATAGAAAATGGGTCAGTATTATTACAAAGAATACACAAAAGAGTTTGATGTCGAGATTTTGAAGGATATACATATTTGAGGTCCCCTGAGTCCCATAAAGTGGGTCCCGCAAATTGGTCTTTCTGTGTGCTCTGTGTGTAACAATTTTAAGCATGAAGGAATTGAGCTACCGGATTGAAATTTTATATTTAAGTTAGGTGCCCTTCCGGACACTCAAAATAAGCTTTTGAACAAAATAGGCCAAAAAGTACTTGTACTTTACTGATGTACTTTTTCGTTTTTTTTTTTTTTTTTTTGATTATATCAAAATTGGCTCCGATTTTGGTTAAAATTCATAAATCAATTATTTTTAACATACCTTTCAAAATGTATATTCTCATTTTGCCCTTGAAATCTTTTGAAGCACGCTTTACTCTTGGACTTCATAAGAAAGATAGGAGAAATGGTTGCAATGGTAACAGAATATAAATTTTTTTCTTTTTTAGATTAAAATTCATATAAATCAACTATTTTTTATATTAGAATTGTTTGATCAATTGTATATGATAGAATTTAATTGAAAATAGGAAATCGGTAATTTAAGCAATAATTCTGTATTCGATAAACGATAAATAAAATTCACTTTATGCTACTAATTGCAAACGCTTTAACAGGAAAGAGCTAGTTGACATTTCGCTATTTCAAAGGCTAGTGATTTTTTCTTTACAAACAACAGACTATAAATCCTTCATACTAGACAAACATTATAAACTATAATACATTCCCATGGGCAGGTTGATTTTATAAACTGTTTCCTGCTTGTTCAGTAACATATTCAGATATTACTCTAATTTATTTGTTAATCTATAATGACATGATTTAAATTAATTTTGTCAACATTTCTGCATAGACCACAATAATTAACACCGAGTATTTTATGTTTGTGTCAAAGTAAATTTATTTCAATTAGTAACTAATTTAAATTAAAATGTTGATCAAAGCAATGGTGTATTTAGAATTTATATCTGGAACCAGGCTCGGATTTGGCAAAATACGAGGATGTCTGATTTTTGAAAATATTATGGAAAAAATAATAATTATTAGTGTGGTAAATGGTGAGATTTGCTTTTTTTAAGAGGAAAATTCCATTGACCACTCACAAAAAATTGTGCTGAATAGTGTGGGACTCTTACCGTCTAAAATCCTCTTCTGTGGTCTGGTGTATAAAATAACTTAATTTTGAAAGTGGGGCTGCAAAAAAAAGAGGTTTTTTAAATTATCTGAATAAACTCCATTCAATGAGAAATTCTCAGCTTACAGAAAAGGGTTTTAGCTGGCAAGACTAGGGCATTACACTACAAAACTTTCGTTCAGTGCCATGAGGTAATATTCCTACAAAAAAGGAAATTATCACCTACAAATATAATTATAATAATAATAAAATTATATTTCTATCAAGGAGATTGTTTTATACAGGACAAGAATCTCTACAACTTGTAACAGATTTATTGAGATTGTTTTATCCTTCAAGTTATTTTAAATATTCTTACGGCAAAGCCCGGGAAGGTGCCTCTTTATAATTCGAATTAGCAATGATTACTCCTCATTTCCTGTCTAATGTTTCCCTCCTTTCAGACCAGCTTAGCTTCCCTATTCTCCCTAATTTGTCACGATGAGTGCAACGCAGAAGTCTCCATTACTGTGTCCGAAAAAAAATTATGAATCGTGATCCCTAGGATTTCGAATTATCGAGAGTCGATTGTATATGAGTTATTAATAGAGCAGGCAAATGGTTAAGCCGTATAAGTTGCGGATTACTAATCAGAAATTTCAAATCAATTCGGGTTCGAATCCAGCTTGCCGCAAATAATTCATATGGCTGAAGTCTCTTCTTAGAGTAGGAAATTAGGAGGGGAAATCTCATCCCCGCGACTCTTGATTTATCAACAATAAAAAAAATTATTATTTAGTCTTGGAATATTAAAATAAAGATAAAAAACTAATGAAATGTCAATTACTTTTAATTAAATTTTTGTTAAAATTCAATTTCAAGTTTTTACTGTTAGATTGTCTAAATAGCCTATATTTTACCAAAATGTATATATGTATATACAAAAAAGTAGTATATATTCTGTTTATTAGACATTTTAACGAGCCATCTTAGGTATTTCATGAAGCTCGAAATTATTCATTTTAATATATTAATATATATTTCCCTGCTTTGTCATTATTATTATTCATAAAAGCTATAATTCATGCAAACGTAAGAAAATAAAATAATATACTAACGAGATAGAACTTTGAATGTTTTTCAAACAACGTCCTATAGACTGTAATACTGTATATTATATATCGTTTCAAATGTGGAAAATTTGTGTTAATTATTATTTTTATTTATTTATTTTTTTTTTTCTAATTTTCCTATCCCTCAACAGAAATGAACTCCAATTACAGAGAGTCAAATTCAAATAATCAAATCCATTAGAGAAAATTTTGATAAAGTCGAAAAAAAAACTGAAAAAGTACATCAGTAAAGTAGTAATACTTTTTAATCGATTTTGTTCAAAAGCAGATTTTCACGCCTCGGTACGATGCCTAAGTTAAATATAAAAAATCAATCTCGTAGCTCAAATCCTTCATGCTTTAAATTTAACACACACAAACAGACAGACCATTTTGCGGGACCCACTTTTTTGCACTTAGGGGACCTCAAAACATGTACCCTGTACCCCCGAACGAATTTTTGACATGAATCCAATACTTTCTCTCTATATATAATAGGTAAGAGAAAGTAATTAAACGTATTCCCATTTTTTTTATTTTTTAGTATATGGATTATTAGAATTGGACATTTTTCCAGAATGAATGTTTAAGAAAGAGAAATAGGGAAAACAAGGTCCGAAGAAGGAAGGCCCTAATAGAAATGTCGTGAATGCATTCGATTTCTTAAATAAACTCTTCCTAAAGCGTTTCCGCTTCATTTAAGAGGACAGATTGATACTCCCGTTTATTCCAGTTCGGGAAATTCTTTTTCTTCTTCCATCCTCTCTTTATCTGGAATATTTAATATCTCATCAATCTGTTAATCATTTAATCAATTCTTTTATGTTTTTTAATTCGTTGTTTTTTCAAAGTTAAAAATTCGATTTTCTAATCTTTTAACTATGTTTTGAATCAATTAATCCCATCTGATTAGGCAGAAACTTAGTATTCCTATGTATTTTTAAGGAATAAAATTAAAAAAAAAAAAAAAAAAAAACTAGAAAATTCAAAATAAGAGCCGGTTTATAGCACATTTTCTATTGAAATTTAATTTTCCCTATATTTCTAATACTAGAACTGATGAGAAAATTGATGGCGCTTTTGGGATCAGCGCTACCCATACACCCAGAACCCGTACCCCAGTTCGTGAGAGTTAAAAAGAAATCCCAAGTACTTTGTACTTAAAGTATTTCCGAAAAGTACTTGCGACAGGTCTGATTGTAAACTAGTATATTTAGACCGGAATGAAAAAGATAGTCGTAAGAAAGTTGACCAAATAAAAATAACTTCGTTCCAAAAAACGAGATCTATTAGGAACAAGTTAAGAAAAAATCAATATTATAAATAAATAAATAACTAAATTCCATCAGAATTTAGTATTAGAAAAAACAAATAACATAACTTGTTGGCTTAAATATTGACTTTTTTGAAACACTGTTATAAAATTTGATTCATGCATCATTTTTTGCTGGAGTTACCTGTAAATAGAAGAGTACTCGGCCCTTGGACTTAGAGTCGGCGCCTCTACCGGAGAGGTGAGTCTAGAGAGAGCTGCGACTACGGAAGAAGAGTGGTCGCCAGGTAAAGGTGGCAAGGGAGATGTTGTCCCCGAATTGGGACTCGCTCTCTCCTCCTCATCGGCGTCTTCATCATCACCATCGGGGGCGTCCATTGTTGGAACATGATGATATTTAGCAGGACCAGAAACGGATACATTTCCACCAAGTCCACCAGTACCAGGTCCACTTACACCAATTGAACCACCTCCACTCGCTGCAGCACCCGAAACCACTTTATGGTTCATCTCAATTTTTTCGTAACTTTCTTCACGACGAACGGAAACACCTAGACCACCGGCCGGTTGCCATCGTCGACGTCGCCGTCGACCAACACCAAGTAAACACCCAACCAGCAAGCATCCAGCGAGTACTAGGGCAGCTGCAGCCGCCGCAGCAGCTACTAGTAGTCGATCGCCTAATGCCCTACCAGGGGCACGGCGTTCCACCGTCAACTGTAGACTTGCTTCCGCCTTTCCCGCTTTGTTCTCGGCACGACACGCATAAGACCCAGCGTCCTGCACACACAAACATTCTCATACTTAGTGCTTAAATATTTTATGAATTGAAGGGTTAAAGTGGCTGTTGTATTCAATTTTATTAAATCCTGTCACCTATTATTTAATTATATTAAGTCTAGATTTTCATTGTTATATATTAGGATCAAAGGCATATCTTGTTAATGTCTATGTTTTTTTATTCAATGTTTTTTTAATTTTGCATTATTCACCCTTAAAATTTATTATATCACCAGGGGTAAAAATAGAGAGGAGCTGATAATTAATTTCCAGGAAAGGACTAAATACTTTAAAATCTTCCTCTACCACGCTGATTTTTCGGCAATGGTGTAGGAAGGAAAAAACAAAAACTAAGTTTTTTATTTTTCCAAAAGAGTTTTATTCCTAAAGAGATATTTAGAAGGCACAAAGGCTGTTATTGTAATGTTAACGGAGTGTAAAGTGAGCTTCCTTTGAAGAAGAAGAGCACAAAGTGCCTTTGAAATATTAGGAATAAAACTCATTTGGGAAAATAAAAAATTTGTTTTAGTTTTTTCTTTCTACATACTTGTGGAAAAATTAGCTTGGTTGAGGAGTTTCGGATTAAATTGTATAATTTAAATTGATTAAGCAATTATTTAAATGAAGGCATGAAGCTGTAAATGAGGCAAAAAATGAATGTAGCAGAATTTGCTCGATTTTTTCTGTAATCTTATGACAAAATTAATTAAGATCCTGTCTTTTATTTTAATCAAATCGTGATTTTTTCATTCAAAAAATTTGCAAAAACCTCTTTCCAAAAAAAGAAAAAAAATCGATGTTTGGACCCTCCGAGAGAGGTAAGAAGAAAAAACAAAATACTTGTCTTACCTCTCTCAGGGACGGGTCCAAACATCGATTTTTTCTTTTTTTGGAAAATTTTTTGTATATATTTTTCATTTTAATTGTAAAAAATTTAAATTTTAAGAGTTGAAAAACCAAAACTACCAAATTATTTTTTTATTTTTAATTTAATTAACTATAAAATATATACAAATATTTTTATTATTCCCGCATCGAGAAGGTATTTTTTTTTTAAAGATCATACCTTTGTTAGTGGATTATTTGTACCTATATATCTTGTATTACACAAGGAACACAGAATTATTCACATAAAAAAGAAGGATGCGGAAAAATACGAAGTTTGGCTTAGAAGATGGGGGGAGGCAAAGGGGGGGGGGGCTAGAATGAAAAAAGATTGAGAAACACTACACACTTTTTTGAAAGTGTTTTAAAAATGGATGAACATGTCCAGCATGTTGAACAAATAAAATTATATAATACATCCGAATAGGAAGTTTACTTCTTATTGAAGATGGAAGGTATGCGTTTAATAAAGGCTTTATTTATCACCAATGTGTATATTAAAGCTTTTCTGGTTTAATTATTATTATTATGGGAATTTTTATTTTTAATTATAGACCACATTTTGTATTAACTTATAAAAAATACAAATACTGTACAACGTTTCGACTGCTTATTCTGCAGTTGTTTTCAAGTACCGTGCACTTGCTCCGACTCAAGTGAACTAACCGTTACGACCGTTACATGCAGGCGTTTTGATTATCTATTAATAAGTCAAAATGAATGATTCTTTTTAATCCCTTTTTTATTAGTTTTTTTTTTAATGAATTCGAAACAGAAAATACAATTATTTTTTTAAATCACTAATTCAACTAATACCCCCTCCGAACTCTCCGTCATCTTTCATTCCAGTTTAATTTCCTTCTTTTTTTGTTCTGCCCATACCCTCATAAATCTGCAATATTTTCAAAAGTTAACTTATGTCCTTTTAATTAATTTGAGATATACCTGGTTGACCTATTACTTGCAGCCTACTTCAAATCTCTATCTATTAATAATTTAAGTCTCAAGAACTATATAGGACAGCGTTTCCCAAAGTGTGGGTGGCGACCCGGCACCGGGTCGTAGAAAAATTTTGCCGGGTCGCGAAATAAAATTGTAAAGACAAAAAAAATATAGGGTAAGATAAAGTAAAAATTTGATATAAGTTAGAAAGTTAGGCAGAGTGTGTATTTGTGCTTTCATATAGCTTGTAGCTATAATTTTTGTGTATGGAATAAAATAAAAAACAAATAACTTGATTTTTATAATTCAATATTTATTAATTCAAATATCCGACAAAAGTAAGGGTGTGCCGCCGGGAGTTGAACCACGGATCCACCAATTTGTACTCGGTGTGCCCTTACCACTAGACCACAGCACGGCATTTGAGTATTTGAATTTACTCAGAAAGCAATTTTAGTTATCAGGAGAAATGGACCCAAATTCGGCGCCATAAATTTCTTAATAAATATTGAATTATATAAACTTCCTTCGCCGTTTACATACTAGATGTACTGGTATATAATCTTAAATATTATATATGTAATTTCTTATTTTTTATTTAATTAAATTTGTGGTCTTCTTAATTATTCTAACTAGATTGAAGCTGGTCGAAGAAGAAATTTGTGGCCATTTGGGTCCATTTCTCCAGATAGCTAAAATTGCTTTCTGAGTGAATTCAAATACCCGAATGCCGTGCTGTGGCCTAGTGGTAAGGGCACACCGAGTACAAATTGTAGGATCCGCGGTTTAACTTCCGGCGGCACACCCTCACCCCTGTTGGGCATCTGAATTAATAAATATTGAGTTATATAAATTTCCCTCGCTGCTTACATACGCGATGTATATATTT
>JAKCPI010028263.1:0-61017 GCA_023213315.1 Euborellia annulipes | reverse complement strand
ATTCTAAATTAAATCATCTCATTTTTATGTCAAGATATATATGAACTCAACAAAACTATTTATTTATCAAATAATTTTTTTAAGTTCTGATTTGAAAATTTGAAAAAGCAATTCTTGGTGAAATTGTGAAGATATTGTGAGTGACTAATTCTCATTTAATTATCTCTTCTTTAAGAACAAGAGAAAAAAAGAGAGAGAGAGAGTCAATGGCGTGAAAAAGGAACCATAAAAACATCAAACGGAAATATTTATTTATTTATGACATCTAAATTATACCCCTTTTTATACCTTTAATTTTTATTAACAAAAAGAAAAATAAAAGGTGAAGGAATGAAAGAAAGAGATAGAGAGAGGTCAATCACTCCCCTTAGTGTTATGTGAATTTGATAAATAGAAAAAAATAAAATACTAAACACTTTAATCATTAATTAAAGACTAATGACGTCATAATTATTTTTTCTTATATATAAATAATCTTAATCATTTCTTTTTAATTCTTCCTTTAGGCTACGGAGGATATTTCGGGGTTTTAACATTTATATAAAATTTTAAAGTTATTGTATCGATGGCTGCAGGGGACATTTCACACGCTCGTTTCTAGCGGCCACCATTCCATGATTCTATTCAGTGTGATCTTGGTGACTGTTGCTCTACACAGTTGCTTAATCATAAATGGTGCGGTGCATAAATAAAAAATAAATAATACTTATCTATATAGTAATATATTTTTTTTATTTATAAAAATTGAAAATGAATTTAATTAAATAGGCCTATATAAACATCTTTCAATTTCAAATTTTCTCTAAGTCACTAGATCATAGAAGAAGCGTGTCTGCACTCTCTCTTTCTATAGGTATTGCCATGGTAAATGCTCTGCCGATAAAATCAATTATCCCACCCAATGCTACATATACTCGGAACACAAGGAAGGCATCGTCCCAGAATCCCTATGCTGTTCAGATCACGACTAACAGAACTAGTCAATTCCTTTGTCCCCATGACCTCCCGTGATTTGAACAAGTTCCCTGCGACCATCTTGCCCAAAAGCCACAATCTTCAAACGTTCAAGTCTAATCTCAACAGGCATCTTCTCAGTTCCCGCAGTTGAGTTCCCCTTTTATGCTTCTTCTTTATTTATTTATTTTTGTAACTATATTCTTCCTGGCTGCATGGGACCACTGGTCTTTTTCGGACCTTATGCACTCATTCCAAAAAAAAAAAAAATGTCACACTCGTTATTTTTCAAGTAATTTTAGAAAATTTCTATTCAATTTTAAATCAGATTATAATAAATTCGAAAAAGTAGAGTTTGTTTGTAGATGGCCGTAAGGATGATCAATTTTGTTATAAGGACATCGGCCAAAAATAAATAAATACTTTAGCGTATTATAAAAAAAAATCGAAAAAGTAAAGTATGTGATGATCTTTCACAATTTTTTTAAAATTTGTTAAGGTCTTTTTCGATTAGTAGCCAATTAAAATGAAATAAATCTTTTCTCGCTTGGAACGGGAAATAAATTTTTGTTCTCAACCTTTGGTAAAGGCTCTTTAACAAATTCTCTTTTTGCTCGACTTTGTGCATTTAGTAATACCCATTTTTAATGCAAATGGATATCATAAAAAAATATTTCATATATAGTTAATAGAAAGAATTAATTGATTTTTCATTATCCAAGCCGATTGAAAAATTTGAGAAAAAATTTCTTTATTGAGGCGAGGATTTATTATTTTTCTTATTTGAAATAATTTGAGATTATTTTATTCATCCCAATTTATATAGTTAAAAACTCATCTTGCCTGATCATCTTTATTTTCCCGTTATCCAAGGCCGCTTATGAATGAATAGGCCTACTAGTTTAAAATACTTAGATAGCAGAATCCAAATTGGTCCATCGCCTGCCTAGAGAGAGACAGAGAGAGATAATCCTTTTAAGTTATAGGAAATAAAAACATCTCTTTTACAACAGTTTCTATGATTTATTATTTAGAGTAGTGATAGGGAATGACACTTTATATTTCATTTATATAAACTGTTAAAGTTTATCATTCAATCTTTGGTGTTCTAAAAACATGGTGTGTATTTATAATTTATTTTATCTGTATCATTCAGTAAAGTATAGGATAGTCAAAACTTTTGTCGATTTTTTTGATGGAAATACACGTTATGAGGTTGCCTAAAAGTACAAAATAAAACACGAAGATTGAAATTTTATATTGAGTTACGTACTTTATTGGGGTGCGAAAATATAAATATAAATATTTTCCCATACTTGTAAATAAATAAAAAAAACTTTATTTCGTGCATGGTATAGAAGGCAGGCGCGCTACCAACTACACCAAGCCCGAGAGCTATTTTGTGTTTTGTTTAGTTTAGTTTTGTTTTATTTTATTTTATTTATTTTTATTTATTTATTTATTTTTTTTTTTTTTTTTTTTTTATGTAGAGAGTAATTATATTTAAATTCAAAATATAATTTTTACTTTTTTTTTAAATGTCATTGCTTTATGTATATATATGACGGTACGTACAGCGAGCGCCACAATTAAGTCCCCACCTGATAGCTAGAGCCTTAAGTATATGGTATAGTATATGGTATATGGTGAAATAATTTTAAATTTAAAAAGGTAAAATAAAATCATCTGTACCAGATTTTACGTTTTGCCTTTTCGGTCATTAAAATTATTTCATTATACACCATATACTTAAGGCTAAAGCTATCAGGTGGGGACTTAATTGTGGAACTCACTGTACATAAGACGTAGTGTCTATCTGGGTAGCGCCATTCCTTCATTGGGATATTTTTTCCTATGGTATGGCCACTTTTCTGTAATGAATAATAAATAAATATATTGTCAAAAAATTTGATTTAGAGATTTTTAAGATATTTCAGGCCTCGCTGCTTTCAAAAAAAAAACAAAAAAAACAAATCGTGTGTAATCTTAAAAACTCAACGAGCTTCAATTATTATGAGAAAATTTAGTAGTGAATAATCGTTTAATGAATAAATAACATCAGACGGTTGGTTGGTCCAAATGGGGAAGATGCAAAGAAAAGAAGAGAGAGATTCAATCACTCTCTCTCTCTGTCTCTTTTTCTCCCCCAGCGAAATTGATGATATAAATCAATCAGTGATTGCGAATGAGTCATGTGGAAAGAGAATTTCTTCTTCCCACGCCCTTTGGCCCTTTTGGTAAAAGTCACCACTTCCCCATTTGCAATCGATCAAAAGATCAATAACAATAATTAATTTGAAATTGATCGTGCGTATAAAATTGGAAGGTCAAAAATCACTTTGTTTATGGGATATCCCCCCCCCTCCACCCTGTTTGATATCTCTAACAAAATTCGGCATGTGAGGCTATTAAGACCTTATTTTTATTAAAATTAATTTAGAAGTCAGGAAGCGAAACTTTAATTAAATTTGATTAGAATATGAATATTAAAAGCATGCAAAAAGTAACTAAAAGGTGATTAATAAAAAAAAAAAAAGACTCAAACAGGTTTGTTTATGAATTTATCAGTAAATCATCTAATTCCTGTACTATCATTTAATAAAAAAAAAAAAAATCAAATTTTTTTATCAAATTATAAAACAACTTGATCTTTATAAGAGATATTTTCATTATTTTCCCCATTAAAATATTCGTAATTTTGCTAAGCCACGTTTTGTTCAATCAAATCTTTTCTAAAAATCTTTCATACCCTTGAATTAATTTATCATTATTATTTTTTTTTTTTTATTAAATCCTTAAATAAAGAATGCAAACAAGTTTTGATTTTTTTTCTTATTTAGAAAACAATCCAATCAATCAATCGACATGTATAAAATTTTTCAATTTGCTAAAACAAGTTTTTAATTATAAGTTTTTCGCATGAATTTTTTATTTATTTTCAAAAATTATTAATTATATACCTTTTTGGGAGAAAAATGTAGAAAAATTTCGTTAAAAAAAACAGCAATTTTTTTTTTACTTTCTTTGTGATTGTTAATAATATGTTAGTTCAGAAGAATGATTAGGGTATTTGAAAGAAAAGAAATAAAGAGATGCCGAGCGCGGCGAAACTTGGGATTGGTGACCCCGAGCAATCTGCGTGTGGAACGTCCCTCGGTAGCTTAAAAAAAAGTATTCGGTTAAGAAAAGCCGTTAGAAGACGATTCACTACCGAGTTACTTTAGGTGGCAAGAGATGGCGTTAGTGTTCCCCCATTGAAATACACGGAACTTGTTCCATTTCATTCTAGACTTTCCAGCTAATTAATTAAAGGCAAAAAATTAATTATTCTTTAACACAATGATTACTAATTTAATTATCTACAACTTATAGAGCTCCTTTTTTTAAAATATCTTTTATTTAATGCGATTAATCTAAAAAAAATTTTTTTTTTTGAAAATCAAAAAAAGGGCTTCTATAAGTTGTAGATATTTTAAATAGCTTTAATTAAAAAAAAAATTTGAGATCGATAGCTTCAAAAATGTGGCCGCTGGAATCTCCCAAAATTAGCACCCCGAGACGCGCACCTTAAATTCGTATAATCTTATTTTTTATTTGTTTTTATTCAATTCTGCCAGTGCTATTGTAACCTTTACTTTTCATTAATGGTAAATTTTGAGTAATGGAGGAAATTAAAAAAAAAAAAAAAAAAACTGAAAATTACGAATATCGTTTGATTTGTTCTTATTATGGAACTTAAAATTTTTTTATTAACGCGATCTAGAGGCCTAGAAAAACACATCTGTAACAAATATTTAGAAAAGCAGTCGAGTATTTCTTCAAAAAAAGAAAAAAAATAAACATACTTTATTTTTTTTCTTTGATACATACATACATACGTATTTAGAATTTTAAATTTTTTTAATATGCCGTAAAATAAAAAGTTGAAAGAGTCGCCGCGTTAAAAAATTTTTCGTAACTGGACATGAATATCAAACAACGTGACCTACTAAATTTTTATTTGTAGATTATTAAAAGCAAGCAAACGTTAAATTTCCATAAATAATTTCCTGATATTAGAAAATGAGTGAGAATAATTTATTATCCTCATGTGTGTGCGTGTGTTTGTGTGTGTGTGCTCTGGCACTAACCAGCCGGTCCGGGATAAAATATTTCCTCCTATATTACAATTTGTTAGACATTTGAAGTTAGAGGGAATTTAACATAATAATAAGCTAGAAAAAGGGATGCTAATAATTGTTATAATCAGGGGATAGAGAAAAAATTTATATAATAAATCATCTAAAATTCCCAAAAAAAAATTATGTTGATGATGTAGCCAGTGTTAAAAATTTGGAATTTATTTCCGTGATATTTAAGCATCAGATAAGTGACCCTAAAAAAGTGTTGAATGTCAGCCGGTAGCTATCGATAAATGATTTTGCCTATGTATAATAAAACCCTAATGGCCTAGAAACCCAATATTCTATAAATCAATAAAAAGCCTTAGCACTCAGTCAGTAAAATATTAAAATTGGACACCAATTAATATAAATAAATAATGAAGGAGACCAAAAAAATTCTTATCGATAAATCAAGGCACTTGCCCCCTCCCCTTCCCATTTGATAAATTCTTGTTAAATGCTGATCTAATAGATATAAATTTTAAAATTATTATATTATAATAAAATTTAATTTTTGGAAAGTAGTCACCTGTTGATACCTTTTTACTTTTTATGTTTAAATTACTTATACAAATAATACACTAAGTTATATATTTCAAAATATAACAATATAGAAAATAATTATGACTTAATACAGTCATACGTAATAGTATTTTTTTTATTTTTATAAATTAATTAATAATTAACCTGATTCAAAAATAAAAACACAAATTTTCGTGTCCCTAAAAAAAAAGGTAAAAAGATTTTGACCGAGGGGAAAAAAATTTGGAAAATTTTGGATCCTCAAAAAAAAAATTTTGAGTTCAGGCCCCCCCCCGAAAAAAATTTTTATATAAGCCCCTGCTTTAAATAATTTTCAATGAGTAAATCATCTATTAAATTTTTGATTCCTAGGCATAAATGTGTTGAGTCTATAAGAATCGCTTACTGCAGAAAGAGAACTAGTCCATTTCAAGTTTATTGATGAAAATTGTTTTATATAGGTCAACACATCATTTACCGCATATAAGGCACTTGTCCACAAAATAGCACAGCTTCAGTTTTCATAATTTATCAATCAAAATCCTCTATGTTTTTAAACAGTTTTTTGCCTCTACCTACAAATATTCTTTTTGTTATTCACACTCTTTTTGTTATTTCATTTTTATTTTTTATTCGAATCTTTGAATAAAAATTACAAATTTGCATATTTAGATTTTTAATTATAGGCCTATTAATAAATAGTTTAGGTCACAAATAACCTTAAATGCCGGAAAAGACCTTTAATAAAAATAAAAACTGTTTGGCAAAGTTTAATTTATAGAAAGAAAAATTTTGATTTTTTTTTTAAATATAAATGTATTTAATTAATAACTTTCGAACAGAATCGATAGAAAAATTGGTGTAATATGCATGAGAGAGAAAAAAAGGGGGTGGGCGTACGAGCGAGCGTTCAAGTCTCCCAACCAACCAGCATCACGCACCTTGACTTGCGTGCATGCATGCGTGCGTGACATGAATCAATTGCCCTCTAAATTGAGGCCTCTTTCTCTCTCTCTTTCTAATCAAAAGGGACAGGAGGGAAATTAACGAAAAGCCACCCCGAACGAAACTAACAGCCGCCGTTTTACGTATAATTTAATTAGGAAGAAGAGAAGAATTTTACTGCTTGATTTCGGTCGGGTTCAAAAAAGGAAGTGAATCTAAAATGACACCGACACCTCCCTTTTTTGGATAATAAAAGAAAAAGAACGCTAGAGTTTGAAATATATATAAAAAAAAATATAAAGGGCGTGTCTGAATTTGTTAGACGAATAATAAAAAAAGACTTGATTTCATCCCCTTATTTAACATTCGATAGGCAAATGGGTGTAGCAGCAGAATGTGGTGATAATAATTCAGGGGGTTATATGGGTCTTCTAAACATATTTCCGGAAACGCTTCACCACCATTTTGTCTTATTTTTTTAAATAAATAATAAAGAGAGATTTATATCACTGAAATGGCCTGACCACTTGAGTTGAAATGGCTCCAAAATCTTCTAGGAAAAAAGGTTAATACTGTTAAAAGCTCAAATAATAGTCCAGAAGATCCACTGAAATAATAGATTCCACCACAATAGCCCCCAGGCAACTCTACGAGGAGAGGGAGTTGCTGTGACATCCCGTCCTGTGGAAGGGACGTAAAGAAGGTTCCCTCTCAGTGATGCATTCTTCGAAAACTGAGGGAGACCCTCTTCAAAATAGGACATCTTCCATAGCATAGAAGAGATTGGATAAAAGGAACCACCGGGTGGAACCAGAAATAAGGATTAGTTCATTAGCTAGAAATGAACGCATGAGGAGGAGTTAGAGATAGGAAATAATGTAACTTCACGGGGTGCCGCAAGAGGGCTACGGCCAGAGGCCGGTTGGGTTTGAGGTGTGTGTCTTCGTGCACGGAAACACCTCGGGAATATAAACGGGTAGGAATTTCAAATAATAATTATATCTCAAATGCTTTTAGTATGATGATATTTTAAGCCCCGGGCTTGGCGTAGTTGGCGCGCCTACCTTGTATACCAAGGGTCGGGGGTTCGGATCCCAGGCAGCCCGATGATTTTATTTAAGCCATTTGGATACCAAAACCGAATTTATCACCAATAAAAATTTTTAAATAAAAAAATCCTTTAATTCAAATGTCAAAACTATCAGGTAAATATTAACAGTGCCAGTAAAGGAGCGTCCCTATTTATTTTAAATGTTCTTGCTGGCTACTGCTCTTCTCAATTGTCATTGTTAGGACCTTTTTTCTCTAACCAATTATTCTGAATTACGAGTATCTACGCACCTTGCTGCCAAAATATTAGGGGCAATATTGTTTTTTTTTAGATTGTAATTTTTTATGGAAATCAAGCGAGAAACAGGACAACTTTTTTTGTTGTTTAACGCATGCACAAACTGACAAAAAGATTAATGCCAAAAATGGCTTTTAAAATCGTGAAAGCTTAAATGATTTAATCAATACATACCGTCCCTAATATTTATTTTGGCAACTTCCTGTAATTGATCCACCTCAAAGCTCAATATGTATATGTCTTTGGTGTGCCCTATTTTTATTTTAGAAACCTCTGGACACTGGGAAATGTATCTTTAATTTTATTCGAAATCTCTTGTTTATTCGAAATATACGAGTCTTAGATAAACATCTTATCTCTTAGTAAGTGTGTGCATAAATAGACAGACATTTGTTTCTTTTGGAGTATCCATTTACAAGAAGACTTTCTCTGATTTTGTCTACTTTTTATTCTTCAAAAACAATTTGTAATATTTAACCATAAAATATGATGAATCTTATTACATTTAGGTTGACGAAGAAAACGGATCAGATTTCTTCCGGAAGGTCATTAACTGCACCTTGTGGTTAAAAACGATTAATCATTCACGAACGACATGACTGTCTTAAAAAAAAAGCATCTCTCTCTCTCTCTTTCTATTTGTAATGAGAGGGAGGCAAGAGAATTTATTGTAAAAGACGGATTCTTTTCTAAGAGACCAGAAGATTTAAGGTGCGCGTCTCGGGGTGCTAATTTTGGGAGATTCCAGCGGCCAAAATTTTGAACCTATCGACCTCAAATTTTTTTTTAATTAAAGCTATTTAAAATATCTACAACTTATAGAAGCCCTTTTTTTGATTTTCGAAAAAATAAAATTTTTTTTTTAGATTAATCGCATTAAATAAAAGATATTTTTTAAAAATTCGCTCTATATCTTATAGATAATTAAATTAGTAATCATTGTGTTAAAAAATAATTAATTTTTTACCCTTAATTAATTAGCTGGAATCTTTCAAATGAAATGGAATTTTTCCCTATGGGAAAAACTAACGCCATCTCTTGCCGCCTAGAGTAACTCGGTAGTCAATCGTCTTCTAACGGCTTTTCGAGACGCGCACCTTAAGAAAGCCCTAATGTAAAGTTCTCTAATAATAATATTATACAATATGAGGATGGAAGGACTTTGAATGACAACAGGGGAAACTCTATCCAGAGACGTACCGAGACAGTTGGGGGTCTGGGGCGTCACTAGAAGAGGGGGTCTATATACATTTTGTACCAGAGGTGTATATTGAATTTTTTCGGGGGGGGGGGGGGGGAGGTTCAATCAGTTCAATATTAACCGCCACCTCTAGAGAATAGAGCCGTGAAGTTAGACAACCAAAGCGCTTAGCTGTCGTAATTGTTGTCTCAAAAAATAGTATTTCCACTGAAATATTTAAAAAAAAGTTTATTTATTTATTTTCTAAGCACTGGTTTTCTAACTTCACGGCTTTATCAGTGACGTCATTTCAGTTTTTGCTATGTTTATCTATACCATCTTCTATACTTATTTATAAAGAGAGTTTGTTTTTAGGGGCTAAGCTCAGAATTTACTATTTTTTCCAAAGTCTTGGGGAGGGGGGGGGGGGGGGGGGCAAATGCCCCTTCTGCCCCCCTTCAAATGACGTCTCTGGGCTCTATTCTATAGAGTGGCGGTTAATATTGAAACTGACTGTAAAAACAAATACAAATTAATATTTCACTATCAAATGAAAATGAATATACTCCTTAATACAATAAAATTTCTATATGAATGAAATTTGTGGATAGTGGATGACTTGATAAAAATTGTTTGATTAACATCTCCTATTTTGATTGAAAAATAATATGACAACTCGTCAAAAAAAAGATGAAAAAATTCAAAAATAGAAAAATTAGGTCAAAATAAATAAAAAGAAGAGGTCTCGTTATTTATCCCATCTTTCAAAGGCAAAAGTATGATTCATCTGAAATTGTTTATTCCTAGAGAGGGCAAAGCCAGGAAATGAAGAGCATTTAGTTATAAATAAAAAGGGATGGTGATGGTGAGGGAGAAAGGGGGGGGGGGAGGGTGGTTTTAAGAAGAGAGAGGTCAGGTCATTGTGTTGTTCTGGTCTGTTGGCCACACGTGTCGACGACGACAACGACGACGACAGTTGACACCTCATTACGTCTCTGTCATGTCATCAGGTGGTAATCACCTGTCAGAGGGTTTCCGGGTGTCTTCTCAACCTCCGATCAATTTATTATTATCAAGCATCAAAAACTCCATTGTATTTTCGCAAAAAGAAAAAAAAACTCTTCTTTCCTGGAATCATTAGGAGGGAAAATCACATTCCATTTCATTAGTCATGGATATTTTCTTCTTTTTCCGCCCTTCTCTCATCAATCTTCAAAACACGTGTACAATTGCTTTTCAATTGTTTTAACAAATTCACCCACCGAAAAATCATTCTGGTATTTTATTCATGAACAGTAAATTTATTCCTGTTTTTGGTAAAAATTGCTTTTCGTTAATTTCCAATTGATATGTGTTTGAGAAACATTCCATTGGTTTGAAAATGTTCAATAAGTGTTTGATTCAAATACCAAAAGGAGTTGTGCGGATTGGATTTAGATTTTAATATTTTTTTTTTACAATAAACATAATTTTTCAATAAACGACCAATCTGCTAAGTCAAAATTAAGTTCCAAATAATTTTTTTTTTATAATTAAAGAAAAACCATATCGTTAATATTATTTATCCCTCTATGACTGAGGGAGTAGAGTGACAAATGTCAATATTGATAACATTAAGAGCCAAGGGGTATGGGTTTGGATCTCAAGCAGATGAATATTTGGATTCCAAATGATATAAGTAAATGTGCTGGAATTGCATTAGATGAATATTATACTAAATGTTGAAATGGATGATCTATCCATATTCAGAATCATTTTTTTTTTTAGAGGGGAGCTTAAGATTTTTATGTCCCCTTACCCCCTTCCACCACTTTCCAGAGTTCATATGCCTAGGAGTGTTAATCTATTTAAAAATAGACTATCAAACGAAAAAAAAATAACTCCACATATTTATTGACTTTAAAGGAATAATTGCCATATACAAAATTGTTATTTTGACATTCTAAACTTATTTGTTTTAAGGTGCGCGTCTCGAAAAACCGTTAAAACACGATTGACTCGAGGCGGCAAGAGATGGCGTTAGTGTTCCCCATTGGAATACACGGAACTTGTTCCATTTCATTCTAGACTTTCCAGCTAATTAATTAAAGGCAAAAGATTAATTATTTTTTAACACAATGTTTACTAATTTAATTATCTACAACTTATAGAGCTCCTTTTTTTAAAATATCTTTTATTTAATGCGATTAATCTAAATAAAAAAATTTTTTTTTTTTTCGAAAATCAAAAAAAGGGCTTCTATAAGTTGTAGATATTTTAAATAGCTTTAATTTAAAAAAAAATTGAGGTCGATAGCTTCAAAATTGTGGCCGCTGGAAAGTCCCAAAATTAGCACCCCGAGACGCGCACCTTAAAAAAAAGTAAAAAAGTTTGAGAATGTCATACTTTTATTACAATGAAAATGTTTTTTTTTTTTTTTTTTTTTGTTTAACCCCTACATATTATATAATAAGAAATAAATGTTATTAACAAAAATAATGTAGCTTCCTCTCAAAGTTAAATTAAGTTAAGGAATAATATTATTTATTTATTTATCGAAATATCGAATAACACTGTAGGTTGAAGGATGATGCTTTACAATTTTCAATTGGAAGTTTACTCCTTAATGGGAGGCAGATTTTTTAAAGATTAAAGATTATTTTTATTACAAATATAGCAGAGGTGTACATTATATTAAAACTTCGACTTCGAGATCTTCTGGCCCCACTATCGACTGTCCTCTTGTATTCATTCGTCCTTGTTGCTTATCCCATAGGATAGAAAGGAAAATTTTAAAAAACCTTTCATACCGGACTTTTTCTAAAAAAGTAAAATGTAAAAATATAGAAATATAGAAAAAATAAAAGGGTAGAAAAATAAAGTCTCATGATGTGGAATAGAGGTAATGGGAGGCAGGTTCTTCAAGCAATATTTCAATAAGAAACAATTATTTTTCATTTGCAGGATTTTATTCATTTTATGAATGTGTGTGCACATATGCTATCAGTTTCTGTCACTCAAATGACCATTATCAGATCTGCAAAACAACATATTGCACTTGTGCCAGTGCTCATGTTGTAATATGTTGTTTTGCAGATCTGATGATGGTCATTTGAGTGACCGAAACTGGTGGTATATGTGCACACACAGTCATCAAATAAATAAAATCCTGAAAATGAAAAATAATTGTTTTTTATTGAAATATTGCTTGAAGAACCTGCTACCCATTAAGGAGTAAACTTCCAATTGAAAATTGAGTAAGTTAAGTAAATTAAAAATATATTGTTGACTGGTGTAGTAAAGGTTACAAGTTTTGATTTGATCCCGGTGGTAGTAATTGAATATTGAGATGATACCAGCATGAATAAAGTTTGGAAATGTAATCGGGAAGTAAAAATAATAAGAAGAAATGGCTAATCATTTAGCGCTATGTCTTTAAAATGGAAGAATTTCCTTCACAGTTCATTTCATTTGTAGTTTATAATACTCTCTCCCTCTTTTTTTTCTTTGGTTTCAAAGCCATCATGTCGATGTGTCGATGAATTTATGCCTTGTATTTTTGTTTCTTGTCTTGTTACAGAATTCAGAGATAGAGTGAGAAAGAGAGAAGAGATGCTTCTTTTATCCATCTGGCTAGTCTTTGTGGCTGCTCTATACACAACTGAGGGTAAGAAATCATCAACCTATGACCTTTTAGGCTTAAATAAGAGACAATAACGTCATTCAGGACAAGACTCATCATTAAAGGAAAAAAAAAATTTGGGTCACAATCTCTTTTGTCTATCTAATTTTGAATTAAGTATTGGAAAGAAATATTAAGTTTGTAGATAAATGGAAAAAAATTCTATTCGAATGCAATTTCTTTTTTGGAATTTTAAAAACGACTGAAACTTTTTAGGTACGAGATTTGATTTTATTATTTTTTTTTTTAATATAAAACCATGCTATAACACTTTCCTATACAGTATTAATACTAAATTGAACGACGAGTGTTAAAGCAAGAGGGAGACGAACATTTCCCTTCATCCCTCTATCCTAAATCTAATAGAAGCAGCAGTCAGAGAGAGTCAAATCAAAAAAATCAACTTGATAATAAATCAAACGGAAGCGAGCGAGGAGCGCCAAAAAGGATCAACTTGTCCCATAAAGATTGATAATTTTTTTTTTAAATAAAAAAAAATCAAATTTAGATTTTAAACATGGAGAAAATAAAAAATATTAATGTTTATCTGTGGGAAATTTTATTTCACATAAATTTCAAATGTGTTAGGATAGATATATGAAAAAAAAATCGGGTGTGACTGGTCGCACAGCACCAAAGGTAAGAGAAAGTTGTGTTCTGTGCTTGTCACACCAGATTTTTTGTGTCGACATATACATATTTAGTTTCTGCTGATACGTAAATTAAAATTCAAAATGTAATAAAATTTATAACATTTTGTTACCATGGCAACCATTTCTTCTATCTTTCCTATGAAGTACAAAAGTAAAGTGGTTTTCAAAAGATTTCAAGAGCAAAATGAGAATATACATTTTAAAGAGCATCTAAAAAATAATTGATTTTTGAATTTTAATCAAAATTGTTGGAACGAATTTTGAGAAAATCGGAAAAAAAACTGAAAAAGTGCATCAGTAAAGTACTAATACTTTTTAGCCGATTTTGTTTAAAAACTTCGTGTACCGTCTCAGTGGATTACCTAACTTAAATATATAATTGCAGCCTCCTAGCTCTTTTCGTTCTTGAGATTTTGTTCACAGACACACAAACAGACTTTTTTGAACTCAGGAGATTTCAAAACGTGTATTTCCACTAAAATCTCGAAATCGAATTTTTGACATGAAGCCAATACTTTGTCTATATATACATATTTAGGTAAGAGAAAGTAAATATTATAAAAAATTAAATAAAGATGCCTGAACCCCAATATATATCGTAATTATAATTATCGTTTAAAGTTAAAATGGCCTAAGATGCCGAAAAGACTTTAAAAAAAAAAACAGAATAAATGAAGGTTAAAGCTCTTTAAAGGGAGGAGTGGCCCATTTTCTCTTTTCTTGTAGCTCATTAAGGGTGTTTAGCCGTCGGCCAGAGAAAAACACCTGTTTCTGATCTCAGCATCCGATCTCTCTCTCGCTTCTAAGACCTCCCAGAAAATAATCATCAAGGTGAAAAAAAAAAAAAAAAAAATGTTATTTGTGATATGACTGACTCGTCTCTCGTGACCTCCTAAAGAGTATTAACACCTCTGTGTTATTTATTCTCTAATCAAATGTCTAATTTACCGAGATTTCCTCTAAAAGATAAGGAAAAGAAAAAAGATACAAAGTTGCATTTGGGTGTGTTTTGATCATCATTTGAATTATGAAGATAAAAAAAAAAGGAAATAAGTTCCCTAGAGAAAATGTTGAATAGCGTAAGTTATAAGATTGAAGAAATTTAGAGAATGAATTAATAGTATTTAATACATTTAAACATTGGAATAGTGGAGACATTAAATAAAAAGAAAAAAAAAAATGTTTTTTTTTCCTGTTTAGCCGGGATAGCCGGGAGTCTTTGGGATAAAATTTTTTTTTTTTTTTTTTTAATTTGTTAAAGGTGCGCGTCTCGGGGTGCTAATTTTGGGAGTTTCCAGAGGCCACAATTTTAAAGCTATCGACCTCAAATTTTTTTTTTAATTAAAGCTATTAAAGATATCTACAACTTATAGAAGCCCTTTTTTTGATTTTCGAAAAATTAAAATTTTTTTTTTAGATTAATCGCATTAAATAAAAGATATTTTTAAAAAATTCGCTCTATATCTTATAGATAATTAAATTAGTAATCATTGTGTTAAAAAATAATTAATTTTTTGCCCTTAATTAATTAGCTGGAATCTTTCAAATGAAATGGAATAAATCCCTTGTATTCCAATGGGAAAAACTAACGCCATCTCTTGCTGCCTCGAGTAACTCGGTACTGAATCGATGTTCTAACGGCTTTTCGAGAGCAGGTCTTTTTCGGCATCGGAGGCTATTTAGACCCCGTCCCTATTTATTTCAATTAAAATAAATTATGTTGCCTGGGATGGGATGCGAACTCGCGGACCTTAGTACAGCTAACCATCAAGTGCTATTAATAATAACTGATGTTTTTTTACAATATAAATAAAGAATTACAATAAATAAAAATATTAAATCATATTGATTGATTGACGATGTGATTTATTTGGACGACTTCTTTTAAATTCCGGACCTATCTAAACCAGCAGGAAACAAGATATCTAAGGCCATCTCAATTATAGAGATTTGTTATCGTATTGTAATAATATAAAAGATAAATATTAACTCTCCGCCTCTGAATCAACGAAACGAGCGAGAGGATTTTTTAGAAGATGATTTATTATACACTCACTTTAATAGGCATTTTTAACAAAAGATTGGATAAAAGACGATACGCGATTAGAATCTACTAAATCTCTTCCTTTACCCCTTATAGAAATATAGGGTCTAAATGGTTTGAGATGAGAAAAAGACCTTAAAACAAATTTAAAAAAAAAGGCTATTTAAGAATTACGAAAGCAGCAAAGAAAGGAATATTCATTTTTCTTACACTTGCTGATAAGGGTTAAGTTGTTTATACAACCATTTTTAAATAAAAATATGGGGAATGACTTCCCCGAGACTTTCTCGTATATTCTTTTGGAATTACGTCTGGGTGTGTATGTGTGAACACGATTGCTAAAAAACCAAAGCAGCTAGATCGATGAAATTTTATATCTCCTTACACTAAAATTGTAGATTTCTATCAACTTTTGGAGTAAATACGTCACTTGGAAGTAGTACTTTCTTAAAAGTTTTTTCAAAAATTTTGAAATTTTCAATTTTTTTGTTATATTATAATAAAATACTCTATTTTAAATTTTTATTCTTTGACATTTTTTTCGAAAACTGAATAGTTTTTGAAATAATCAAAGAAGAAATAGAAAATTTTCTTTAATTTTGATAAAAAATCAAAACAAAATCATACAGGTGTCATTAAAAAGGGTAAATATAAACAAATGAATTTGTTTATATTTACATTTTTTTAATGTCATCTGTATGATTTTGTTTTGATTTTTTATCAAATTAAGAAAATTTTCTATTTCTTCTTTGATTATTTCAAAAACTATTCAGTTTTCGAAAAATGTCAAAAATAAAAACTTTTTAAAATAGGTATTTTATTATAATATAACAAAAAAATTGAAAATTTCAAAATTTTGAAAAAACTTTTATATACTACTTCCAAGTGAGTATTTCTCAAATTGATAGAAATCTACAATTTTAGTGTAAGGACATATACTTTCATCGATCTACTCTTTGTTTTTGCATCGGTTCCACACACACACACACACACACACACACACACACACAGACATAATGCCAAAAATGTTTTTTGACTCAGGGAGGTCTAAAACGTTGAGAAACATCAAAATCTCGAAGTCGAATTTTTTTACGATTACATAACTTTCTCATACGAAAAAAAAAAAACATAAAAAAACACACACAACGAAAAATATTTAAGTAAGCAAGGTGGTTGTGTTAATCAAAGTTGTTGTTGTTGTTTGTTTTTATTGTTGACAAGAAGGCTGAGAGTTTAATACAGTCAAAAATGTGCTTACATAATACTTAATGGCCCTATAAGAGTAAAAAAAAAATATTGAATATATATATTTAAATTTGTTTAAAGTCTTTTTTGGCATCGGAGGCCATTTAGACCCCATCTCTATTTATTTCAATTGTTTAAGATCTTAAATTTCTACCTAGGATTCGTCATTCCGAGGAACAATAGTTGTAAGAAAATAATTAAATATCAACAATTGCAACTGTCTATAACTAGGCCAGATGGAATTCGAGATTGGTGACCCCAAGCAATCAGCGTGTGGAACGTCTCCCGGTAGCCATCGATACATTGTATATTAAAATTTATATAATAAAGGTATACCCCTAAATGGCCTTAGTAGTCGAAAAGGGTTTAAAAAATAAACTAAACCATGGGGCTTGGCAACAATCACCTAGATTTTTGTAGTGAAGCAAAGTCAAGCACGGCGGAACCTCGAATAAGTCTCAGTAGCCGAAAGCGATAATTAAATTAAAAAAAGGCAAAGGTGTACAATATAAATTAAAAAAAAAATCGAAAGTATAGGTATACATGTTTTAGAAGTTTATGACTCAATTATCGATATCATATCAAGTTGTCCCATATCTTTTTAAATAATTTAAATTAGAAAATTCTTTAATAAAAAAAAAAATAGGGTTAAATCTATTTAAAAGATCTGTTAAAGAAAAAATTTATGCCGGGAGCAAGCAAGGGCTAAAATAATAGTTTTAAGGTTCAAATGGCGTGTGGTCTTATTTAATATTCAAAAAAAAAAAATCGAGAATTCTAAATTAGAGACTTAATTCGATCTAAAGAAGACACGAATTAAACACAAAGTTAATCATCAACGAAAATCAAGCAAATGCATGAGATTAAAAATATAGCCCTGAATATAGCTACCATCCTGCCATCTGTTGGCAAATTTTCGTGAGAGTTGTGTTTTTTGGCTCACTTCTGAAGACCCTTCACGCCATCTCTTGGCAAAAAAATGCCACAGCTTTGGCTCTTGAAGGCCTTTAAGTTTTCTATAAAATTCAAAGATTGAAATCTTAGAAATTCTGTAATCTTTAGATTTAACGTAAAAAAAAATTATCGGCTTCGAATTTTTGACATAATCTCAATACTTTCTCACCATATATTATAATACATACAGTAATTATATAAGAAAGAGAAAATAAAAATTGATAGCTTTTTAAGTATTTGATCGGATTCTTCTCTTCTTTTTAATATCTATCAAATTTTTTTGTCATTTTCCCACCACTCTGCTCCATACACGAATTTTAAAAGGAAAATTAATGGGCAATGTAGCACTAAAGTTACAAGTTAGAAGAGAATGAATTTATTTTCCCCTCTTTGAGATTCCCCCTTTTATTCAATTCATAAAATAAATAAATAAATAGAAAGGGAGAAAATATAAAATCTTGTGTTGATAGAGAAAAGGGTTCTAAAGATAAATATTTATTATTAACCTTTTTGAACCCTTCCGAGTTAATTGTCCTTTTCAAAAGAGTACATTCATCTATTGTCCACTTATTTTTGTTGTAATTACGTCAATATTCATTTAAATAAATCTTATGTTGCCACTAAAAATAAAATATAAAGCCTCTTAAAAAGTTTCAATAAATCGAAATGAAGTCGCTTTTATGTTGTCGCGTATATAGGAGGCGGGATCTAAATGACAAAAAAATTACATACATTTTGTTAAGCAAAGCCAAGTGCTGCTAAATCTCGGAGTGAGTACCATCAGAAGAATAAAAACCTTAATAATGTAAGCCGGTATTGCATCAATTTAACAATGATATATTATATATATCTAAATGGCCTCTAATAAAATAAAATTATTATGCACATGAGATTATCCGAAATAAATAAATAAATATTATTCTAGAAAAAAAGAATGACATTAAAAATTAATTTTTTTTTATATAGAAACTCAACAACTCCTGAACAATAAGATCCCCCATGTCACAATCACTAACGTTTTGGTCAGACCCCTACCCCTCTAAAGCGTTACGTAATATGTGGGCGACCCCTAATATAAAAGGTAATGAATGGGTACGCGAAATTCTAATTCAAATCAAACAAAAATTTATTCATTGATGAACAAATATTTGAAGAAGATAACCAACAATAAAAACGTCACTACAAACTTCAAAAAATAAACTATGAATATTTAATCAAGATAAAATCCTATTCTTGGAATCAAAAATTATATATTCGCGATATTAGTCATTTAATTATTAAGCTTATATATATTTTTTATTCAAAGTTATTTATTACCGTCATCCGGAATATTTTTTTATTTTTTAATAAAGTGATGAGGTGCGGCGATCGATGATTGTGCGCCTGGCTGGGATTAATGTCAGCCTCTCGGGAATAACGTTATCCAGACCCTCTCTATTTTATAGGCATAGATATGAAGATAATAAGGAGAAAGAAAGATAGTGCTCCTGTTCTCTCTCTCTCTTGCTACCAACCAACCAACCAACCAGACTATTTCGCATAAATACCCAAGAAATTGTTTACATCATCAGCTACCAGATGGAGAGAGAAAGCCAATAAAATTATACATATTTACAAGAGAGAGAGAGAGAGACCACACAGAGAGAGAAATCAATTGAAGAAGACTAATTAGACGATCGATAATCTAGATTAAGTTTTCAGAAGAAAATAATAAATCAATGAAAGAATTTAATTATAAGTTCTATTGACGTTTCATAAATGAAAATAGAGAGGCGACGACACCTGATGAGAGGAAATTAATTAATTGGAAACAGAACAAAATAATTTGTTTTTAAAATAAAAAGGTTACTTGCCGGAAAGAAGATGGAAAGTAGAAACACTCACCTGAAACAAACAAGAAAAAAAAATTAGAAGTGCTGGCTGTGATGATAACTCTGAGAGAAAGGGCAGAAGCAGCCAAAAGGAAATAATTCTGAATGTTACAACAATTTTCCGGAGACGTTTGGGTGCATTTATTTATGCTCCATCTTCAGTCCTTTAATTGTTTTTTTGTGCTCAGAGTTAGTCTAAACTTGTCTGGCATATAGGGGAGACCGGGGCAGGTTGGCCCACTAATTTTTATTTCTTTTATAAAATTTTTTATTCAATCATTTTCGTTTATGTTTTCATTTTAAAATGTTGGTGTAACCTTAAGCTACCAACTGGTCATCGTAAAAGTCTCCTAAATTGATGTTAAAATTAAAAAAAATAATTATTTCTAAAATATTTCGAGTGGGCCAACCTGCCCCGTGGTCGGGGCAGGTTGGCCCGGACCTCGGGGCAGGTTGGCCCGGAAGGCATTTGTTATTTTTATATGAATAAAAATGCAAGAAAATAATTTAAAACAACCTAATTTTAACACACAAAGTTTATTTTAAATTATAATTGGTTATTGCAACAGTTTCAGTAATAAGTGAGTACTAAATCAAAAAAAGTATATCGTGACTTCAAGAACTTTTCCTTTTTCAGTTTTTCTTTTGTATTTACGAATCACTGTTATAACCGTGGTCCAGAGGTTGGAGATAAGAGTCAGAATGCTATGAAGAGCATTGCAGACACCTTACTTGGGCTTGGCAAGTTGGCAAAAAGAGTATCCCAACAAGGGTCCCAACTTTTCTCTCCCAACGCTCAATTTGTGCTCTTTTGAAAAATCTCTTAGCCCTCGGGGGTTCATGTAGAGGTTATCGTGCTAACCATTTGGATACCAAATGGCTTAAATTAGAATGCCTGGACCCCCAAAATATATAATTATTAATACAACGGTTATCGTAAAAGTCTTATTGAATGTGAGTGTGAATGGGAAAAAAGTGTGAATGTTTAAAAAAAAAAAAAAAAAAAAAGCGGAAACACTTCGTATCTTCCCGAACCACACATATTCAAAGAACTAGAACGTTTTAGAAAACAATAAGAACATATTCATATATCTGATATCAATTTCCCAAAAACAAACACACGTGCTCATTTATGATGCAAAATTTCCTCCAATAAACTCTCAATGACGGCCAGTATAACATCCATATTTATAATAATTTTTATTTTGTTACTTTTACATCATTCATTGCCACTAAAATTGAACAAATAAAACACGGTTTAACGATTTCATACATACAATGGCAAAAAATCGAGTGGGCCAACCTGCCCCGTCATTTTTGGGCCAACCTGCCCCATCCTCATATTTGAAACAAATTTTATCCCGCACAAATCCCGTTGATGTTTTTTAATTAATATGCCATGGAGAAATAATCCTTATACTCTAACCTTTAAACATAGTGCTCACTTTTTATCCTCGAAGTAACCAAAAAGTAGATAAAACAATTTTATTCAACTAATGAAAATTTACTCCAAGGTGCAAAAAACGAATAAATGATCCTAGCTCATGCGAATTTACTCCGATCGATATAGTTGTTTTGGCGGAAGGTGTGTGGCAGTGCTATTAACCTTCATTCTGATCCGTATCACAATCGTCCAATTATTCTGCGAAATATCGCGACTGGGCCGACCTGCCCCGTGGGCCAACCTGCCCCGGTCTCCCCTACCTATGTTTTGAATTGTTTACAATTGAACTGAATTGAATTGTTGAACTGGCATACAAGTTCAACAATAGACTGATATATTGAACCTGTATATTGTTGAACTGGCATACAATTTCAACAATATACATGTTCAATTGTAAACAATTCAAAACATATGTAAATGCCAGACAATTTTAGACTAACTCTGAGCACAAAAAACCAATTAAAGGACTGAAGATGGAGCATAAATAAATGCACCCAAACGTCTCCGGAAAATTGTTGTAGCATTCAGAATTATTTATTTTTGGCTGCCTCTGCCCTTCCTGAAAAAAATTATTAATTAATAAAAAATGTAATGAAAAATTCAGTACGACCGAACAGAAGATTCTTTTTATTTAAGAAATGGGTGAGTATGTTAATTTGTTGGAGGGCCAAACGTCCCATGGTCCCAGAGAATCAAACCCAGAATCTCTAGCCTTTCCAAGCATCGGTTCAGAAAATAATTGATGCTATTGAATAGGCCTATATTGAATTGTCTGATTACCTTCTGATCGGTTAGTGCAAACATTGTATGGTAGCCTATTTATATTTCAAACTAGACGCAAAGCCCCGCCTTCGGCGGGGCTTTCCGTCTAGCCAGGGGCTGCGCCCCCTGGACCCCCTTGCTCGTCTACTTATATACATACCGGTACATACAAACATTTTTCCTTTTCATTTTTATATATAGAAACTATTTTAACGGTTAATCATTCATGAACTTAAGATTTTTTGTGAATAATATCCTTTCCGGGACTCTCCCGATAAACAGACAAAAAATTTACCCCGATATTTTAGAATTCAAAATGTAAATAAATAAAAAAAATCGTAAACATGGGTAAATATTTATACTTTGTTACCATGGCAACCATTTCTCCTAATTTTTATTTTTTTTCTTATTTTAACGGTTAATTACTCATTAACTTATTGTTATTTGTGAAACAAAACCTGTCCGGGATTCTCACAAACATACACAGAAAATTTCATCATAATTGGTTCAGTCGTTTAGGAGGAGTTCAGTCACATACACACGTACAGAAGAATTATATATATAAAGATAAATATTGACCAATGATTAAAAACTCCCATAATAATAGTACAAACTACAAAAGTTTTAATAAACACATTCGTCAATATACTGTAGATAATCTATAAGCCAAGGGGCGAGTGAAATTAACATTTCTTCTTTAATAATACTTTGATTCATATTACCGCGATACTTAAAACTTAACCGAAAATTATTTTCAGATCATAGATAATGATAAATAAAATAAAAGCGAAATTTGGCAAGAAGGGGTTAATCGGTCAAATTTTATGTAGAAATTAATGTCGGAAAAGATTTATCGTTTTAAAATGCGGAAAATAATTTAGGAAGAAATATGAATAAACAAATTTAAAAGAAAATTTTACATCTTTTTTTTACGATTTTATAGTATAACAACAAATAATAAAATTTTTAAATGTCCTTCCTTCATCCTCTTTTATTTATTCCTTCTCGCTTTTAAGCAAAAGCGTTAATCATAAAAATTTATGAATTTCTAATGATGCATAATTTTATTATTTTTTAAATAAGCTGGAACCGAAACATCAAAAAGAAATTGCAAAATGTGACACTTTACTTTTATGGTAATCCTCCTTGATTTATTTAACACTTTTGATGAAGGTCTCCGATTGGCCTTCCAAATCAATGTAGAATTAGAAGAAATATGTTTGACGTCAGGTTAAATAATTTTCTAAGTGATCTATTTTTCGTTATTAATATATCATAATCATCAGAATTTCATTTCATAATAGAGAATTTATCTTCGCTATATCAAACATTTTTACTTTCTCTTACCTCTATATATATGTTAATATATATAGAGAGAAAGTATTGGATTCATGACAAAAATTCGATGTCGAGATTTTGATGAATATACACGTTTTGAGGTCTCCTGAATCCAAAAAAGTGGTTTTCGCGACAGTGTCTGTCTGTCTGTCTATTAAATTTTTTTTCGCCCTACGGAAAATTTTTTTTCCCTTTCGTGAAAATCTTTTGTCTTTTTTTTAGTTACGAGTCTCATCCGATCTTTTCAAAAGCTAAAATAATCGATTTTTCCCCAATAATCGATTGTGGAAAATAATCGGATTAATCGATTTTTTTTATATAATTAATCGACTATTTTTTGGCAATCTGCCTATTTCAGGATCTATAGTTTCCGCTGATATTTTAGAATTCAAGATGTAAAATTTATAAACATGGAAAAATATTTATATTTTTCTTTCTTATGTTGTAACAGAGTAAAATGTGCTTCAAATATTTTTTTAGGTGAAAATGAGAATATATATTTTAAAAAGGATCTAAAAAATAATTCATTTATGAATTTTAATCAATATTGTTGGAGCGAATTTTGAGAAAATCAAAAAAAACTAAAAAAAAAGTGCATCGCTATAGTATTTCTACTAGTACTCTTTGGCCGATTTCTTCGGGGGGGGGGGGGGGGTAGGTACCTAAATATAAAATTTCAACCTCCTAGCTCTTTGGTTCTTGCGATATTTTTCCACACACACAGACAGAGATAAGGAACCCACTTTTTTTGACTCCGGGGATCTCAAAACATGTATTTCCGTCAAAATACTTTCAATCTATATATTACTTTCCACCTCTTCGTTTACGAGATATAACGGCATAATTAGAGAGTACTCTTTCGAGGGGGAGAAATGTAACGCTAAATTTATACCCCGAACACATTCTCTCCATTAAGATTCTACTTTAGTACGATGTGATCATCATATTTTGGCAAAGGGTCATGACTTGGTTTTTCTGTTAATTTGCAAATGAGGAAGAAGGAAAAACTATCCTAAAAAAAAAGAAGTAAAAAAGAATAAAACCCTCTCTCTTTAATCTATTCAGAACTCTTGGGATGAAATAAATTGCTTTCTATTTTGACCTATGTGAGTGAACGTTCTTTCTTTTTTTTTTTTTTTTATATATGTTCTGTAAACTTCAAAAGCGATGCTGTCATTGATATTAATAAACGAAACAAATAAAATGTAAATAGGAAATCGTTCCTATTTATTATAATCAATGAGCGAGTGAGTGTTTGTGTGTGGGAAAAGAGAACGAGAGAGGAAATGGAATTTTTTTTTTTTATTCAGAATTCATAATATTTTGACAAGTTGATTATTATAGGGTGGAAACAAAAATGACAGGCGATCAAATAGAGTGACAAGTTCATGCTACCTTTTTTTTTTAAGAATAAATATAATTATTTTTTTGTTTGCTGGAAGATAGGCAACCAAATTCACTTTTTCTAATCACAATAAAATTATCTGATTGTTCACAATGCGGAACTACTCTAGGGGTAATTCCACACCAAGACAACATGGCACTACATGGGCCCATTTCAGATTCAAAAATGCCACCCAAATGCTGATTCCTCATGGCAAACTGATGATAAGTTGATAGAAAGAAAAAAAATTTTTATGTACATTGCGGCCGTAAAACTCAAAATTAAAATTTCACTCATTTTCAACGTTCCAGGTACAATTTGGAAATTTGTTTACAGTTTGAATAGTTTAATGAAAAAAATTGGTTTCGAGCACTATTCCTAACGGAAATTGACCGTAGAATCCAAAATCACCGAAAAACCCGAAAATTTTCACCTCTAATAGGAGAAATATACGAATTTGTGATTTTTTAAGGTGTTTTTTCATTAAATTATTCCCGAAAAACATATATTTTTAAAATTACTTTTCCATGCTTAAGTTACTCTAAAATATGTGTACTTTGATGGGGTTTAAATATTTTTTTGGGGAAAGCATGTTTAGTAGGTCAAAATTGAGAAAATTCAAAAGACATGTTTTTTTGTGATTTTGACTTCTGCAATCTTTATTCAATTTTTATATGTTGCCTATAAGTGTACAACTTTTTGAGTAATACTATTTTATTCTCCATTAAATTCTGTATAATTAAGAAAAAAAAACGTACCAATCCAATGATCTGGGACAATGTTACAACTCTTTAATAGTTCAAATTCACTTAAAGTCATCTCAAAATGTTTTAGTTTTTCATTTTCGTAAAGAAACAATTATAGTTTTGGGAAATAGTTCAAACAAGTTTTAAAATGAAAAACCAGCATAAATTTTAAGTTTTTTTTATTGATAAGATCGTATGCGAAACAATAATTCGTATCGGTGCTCACTTTTGCATTGAATGATGTGACTATTTTTTTGAACAAATTCATGAAAATTGCGTGTCCCAGGTACGGTGAATGCTTTACTAGCTCCTATGTCTCGGATTGCATCAACATCTTTTTCCAAACGACTTCGCATTGTATATTTCCGATCCGTTGTTTGCAGAACTCCAGCAATTTTTCGACATCAAGAATTTGTTCGTTGTACGGTCGTCGCAAACTTTCGGGTTTCTTGCTTCTCGCTTTATCGTTCCTCCGATTCCGTCGCAAGGTGACTTGCCATGTGATGTCGCGAAAAACGACCAGGTGGCGTGAGTCCATATTTGGCGAGGTGTTCGCATAAGTACATGAAATTGTTGCAGTTTTTGTACTGACCTGGACATCCATCGCTGAAATAATGTACGTGTTGAAAAAAAGATGTTGATGCAATCCGAGACATAGGAGCTCGTAAAGCATTCACCGTACCTGGGACACGCAATTTTCATGAATTTGTTCCAAAAATAGTCACATCATTCAATGCAAAAAAGTGGAGCACCGATACGAATTATTGTTTGGCATACGATCTTATCAATAAAAAAACTTAAAATTTATGCTGGTTTTTCATTTTAAAACTTGTTTGAACTATTTCCCAAAACTATAATTGTTTCTTTTTACGAAAATGAAAAACTAAAACATTTTGAGATGACTTTAAGTGAATTTGAACTATTAAAGAGTTGTAACATTGTCCCAGATCATTGGATTGGTACGTTTTTTTTTTCTTAATTATACAGAATTTAATGGAGAATAAAATAGTATTACTCAAAAAAGTTGTACACTTATAGGCAACATATAAAAATTAATAAAGATTGCAGAAGTCAAAATCACAAAAAAACATGTCTTTTGAATTTTCTCAATTTTGACCTACTAAACATGCTTTCCCCAAAAAAATTATTTAAACCCCATCAAAGTACACATATTTTAGAGTAACTTAAGCATGGAAAAGTAATTTTAAAAATATATGTTTTTCGGGAATAATTTAATGAAAAAACACCTTAAAATGCACAATTCGCATATTTCTCCTATTAGAAGGTGTGAAAATTTTCGAGGTTTTTCGGTGATTTTTGGATTCTAGCGGTCAATTTCCTTAGGAATGGTGCTCCGAAACCAATTTTTTTCATTAAACTATTCAAACTGTAAACAAATTTCCAAAATTGTACTCTGAACGTTGAAAATGAGTGAAATTTTAATTTTGAGTTTTACGGCCGCTATGTACATAAAAATTTTTTTCTTCCTATCAACTTATCATCAGTTTGCCATGAGGAATCAGCATTTGGGTGGCATTTTTGAATCTGAAATGGGCCCATGTAGTGCCATGTTGTCTTGGTGTGGAATTATTTCTAGATATTTAAAAAAATCTTATTTACTAATCGTATTTTATGTTGTGTGGAGTTTTATTAACTAGAAATCTGGTGGTGAGAGACAACACATCACACAACTTCAAAAATTGAAAGTGTGTGATGTGTTGCCTCCACCATGATTTCTAGTTAATCAAAGTCTATACAACATAAATTACGATTAGTAAATAAGAGGTACAAAAATATCTAGAATAGTTCCGCAATGGTGTGTTTTTGTCACACGTAACGAGATATATTTATTAAAATTTCAAAAAAAAAATTTGGAGAAAATAATTATTAATAAATTGAAAATAAAGGATAAATCGTGATTTTCTTTCTCACTTTTTATTTTCAAATATACAAAATTTTTAGGGATATTTATGCCTCACCACACTGCTATCCTCAGTCAGTTATACCTGGTATTTAGCTTCATCAGAAACATAGGAAAATATTTACAGTATATTTTGTTACCATGAACGACCATTGGTACTTTTATATTTTTAGTTTTTAAAATGGAACATTTGATTTGATTTAACTTCAATTTTTTTGCTCTTTTTATCAGCATGTTTCGTTACCAATGCCGCAACCATGCGCATCGGCGCACCAACATCAAATGTGTGCTGCACAAACAACAAACGCATTTCAACACTTCGAGACGACAAAAATAGGAAAGTTGAAATCTCTATATATATGACGAATTATAAAAAAATAATTGTGATATTTAATTATTCAATTTTTAAATTGATAAACAGATGGCTTAAATAGAAATGCCTGACCCACAATAGATATATTCTCTACAACGGTTATCACCAAGTCTTAAATGGCCTAAGTTGCCGAAAAGACAGTGTGAATGTGTGTGAGTGTGAGTGTGAATGAGAAAAAAGTGTGAATGTTTAAAAAAAAAAAAAAATAAATAAATAAATTGATAAAATATAATTTTTAAAATGATTCAAATCATCAATTACTAAATAAATATTGTTCTCAGTTTTTAACATGCGTCTATTGATTTCCCATTATCAATCCTCATTTTCCAATTATTAAGTTAAGATAAAAACGCGATTTTAATACCCTTAATTGAATAATTTTCTGAAAATTTTCAGTTAAACGCTCTACAATCCGAAAAAAAAGTTTCACTTGCATCGTGGTTTCATAAAACAATACAATGATTTTTTTTTTCGATTTTCTCTAACGATTTTAATTAAAAATAATTATTTTTTAGATGTAAATTTTCATATTCGTCCCCAATAATATTATTTATTTTAAATTCATATACGGCGTCCAGCACTACAACCCAAGCAGCATTTTCCGTAAGAATTACTAGCATAAAGTTTTTTTACTTTTGGAGAGGAAAAATGTAGTTAATTAAACTTATTTATGGAACTTTTTAGTAATAATTCCCTTTAAAGTAAATAGCACAGGAAAAATAACGTTATTTTTACTACCAAATTAAACTTCAAAGTTGTCTACCTAATGGTAATATTCATAGGTAAATATTTGGTGAAATTTACTCAAAGAATTTACTTATAAGTTTTTTTACTCAAAAGTAAAAATGTTAGTAGCGCTACCGTGGCAAATATTACTTTAAAATAAAAATTACTTTGAAGTAATAAAATCAAGTAGCAGCCACCACTTTGTTACGGTAAAAGTGATAAAATTTTGACGTAATTTCTGAAGTTATTTTCCCATAAAAAAAACCCTTTAATATAACCTATAAGTAAGTCTCACCTAAAAAATAACTTATAAAAATAACTAAAAGGTAATATTTGTCACTGTAGAGTAAAAATGTCTCTTCAGTATTATTTTTAAGGAATTCTTACTATAAAAATAGTCAAAATGACTTAAAAGTGAAAGATAATACTTTAAAGTAATATTTAAATAAAGATGTCGTATTGTATAATGGTTAAATAATAATAACCTGCCAATTAATGAAATAAACAATAATTTAGGATAAATAAAGCCCATTACTTACAAACTTATGTAAATTTGTACCTACCAAAATAATTAAACATGATTATTAGCCGTTTTTTGAAAATGTGTTGGTTTTATTTATTTTTACATTTATATAAAAAAATATTCGTAAAAATACATATTTGTTAGGCGCACAATTTTATTCGAAGTATAATCATTATATTTATCAAAAAATTTTCTGAGCGTTTGTATTTTCTTCCAATCCATGTCCTCTTCCGCCTGTGAATAAAATTCTAACATTTTTCGGCCATCTTCTTATACCATTAAAATAGACATATTTTCTGATAAACTTGCATGATGCCATTTCTTTAAAAATAATTTCCGAATATAAACGAATGGAAAGCCGAGGTTCAACTATCGAATAATTGGGAAAAATTACCAAACCTTCACGTAAACCATTATGTACCTATTACGAATCTGTAACGTGATTATTACCGTTCCAGCTAAAGTTTTTGTGTAGTAAAAAAGCACTCACAATCCTATTCCCCACTTTGGGAATTATCCGGTAATCATACCGATATAAATACGTTGCGCTCTCTGGTAAAAAATTACTTTAAAGTTAACTTCAAGGTAACAGTGTAGTCAATAAATCTTTAAATGCTGCTTGGGCAAGCTTTGATACACAAATGTATCGTTCGGCCCAAGATGCAATCGACCACACATTCAGTGACTAATAATAGTCGAATTATAAAGACTTGTGTTTAAAATATTTGTCTTAATCTCTCTCTCTTTCTTCTTTCGTTCCAACATCGAAACATTTGTCAAATAAAGAAAAAAAAAATCTTATAGGAATTTTTATTATTAGTATAGATCTAGCCCTCACCCTTGTAATTAATTAAAAGACAGGAGAGCCAGGTGTGAGATTTATTGTCGTCGATGTTTCGTACTCCCGTCGCTAACTTCCTCAGAAGAAATTAAGTAGGCGATGGAAAATTCAATTATTTTTTATAATATATGCAAGTTTTCGATCTTATTTAAATAAGAGTATTAATTATATCGACAACTATTAAGAAACTTGTTCTTATAGGGATGGGGAACAAAAAAATAATAAACATATATGTAACATGAACATAAGCAAAATAGGAAAATAATAGTTTGATTTTCTTGCTCAATAACGACATCTGGAGAAAAAAGAGGCTAGACTCAACACATTTATATCTCGAAAACCATTTAATAAATCAAAAATTCAATAGATGGTTTACTCGTTAAAAATTATTTGGACATATCTGACCGATTTCCTAGAGCTAATGTGAGAGTACAAGTTTCACTTCTTTTGTGTATAGTATGAATACAGTTTCTTTTTATTTTAGAAATATATAGGCCTATATTTTACATCGCATTAAAAGTGTATTTTATATTTAATTATTCAATGATGTTGCTCTACAATAAGAAAAAAAGAAGTTTAAAATATGGCCTAAATACCCCCTCCGAACTATATGAAATAAATAAATCAATATATAATAAACTTTAATAATAGTTATAAACAAATTTTGCAATTTTTATATAAGTATGTGTGTGTGTGTGGTATCGCAGGTGTTTTTTTTTTCTTTTTTAATCGAAACATAATATAAATGTTCTGAAATTAATTAAAAAGAATGTTCGTTCAGAGAATATAAAATAGCCGTATTGCAAAAGAGTTGAACGGTTCCCTTCCAAATTAACTAATATCTTAATTATTATACACACAAAAATTCTCCATGAATTATTAATAATCAAAAATTCTATCCATTTCAGTTCAGAGGTTATAGATATAAATATAAAAAGATATTTATTTATTTTTAACCTTCACATTCTTCCCTAGTATCATAAAATTTTCATATAGCACCCGATATAGCATAAAAAATACCAAAAAAAAAAAATAAATATAATAAAAATCTTATAATTTTATAAAATTCCACCTCAAAAGTTAGATAAAAAAAATTTATTTTTTTAATATTTATAATTAGAACATCGCTTAGCGAACACCTCTCATAAAGAGTAATTCGCATAACGTCCAAAACAAATTGTAAAAGAATGACTTGCTTATTGAGCGACGTTTCGCATAACGAGGCCTCGAGGATAGGGGAAATCCCGGATTGAGAGCATGTTACATTAATCTGTGTCATGAGAGGGACTATTGTTTCACATAACGAGTGTTTCGCTTTAGGAGTATGATTCTGGAACGAATTATGATCGTTAAGCGAAGTTCCACTGTATTACTAAACAAATATAAATATTGTTTGTTGTTTTTTCTGAAGCCCTGAATCTTCAAGTGGGTCAAATTTAATCCTTAAAACTTTTATTTACTCTTATCAAAAGGAAAAAGAAAAAGAAAAATTATGCAAGCATTAAAACTGTAATTTATGACACTGACAGGAAATTTTGATGACATTTCTAATAGAAAATGTCATGTATGTGTGTTTAGATAACTAACACTCGTCTTGTTAGGACCTTTAAGAAAAGGCCAAGGGCACAAATATAACTAAATTAAAGGGCTCCTCTCTATTATTGTTTGTTTTGTATATTTTAATAAAAACTTTCTTTGTTGGTGAAGGTTGGCGATTGACGACACCAAAAATAAAAATGTTACGTTACATCAAAATTAGAAAAATTAATTTTTCCACCTCTACTTATGGATGCAATCAACCATTGGGATTTTTTAAGACTTTCAGCATCTGAGGCAATTCTGACCACATCCTTATTTACTTAAATTAATTGGTATATAATATAATACTAATTAAACATTTGTCGAGAAGCGAAACTCTGACATTTTTTCGGCTTCAGAGGCGATTAGGTTTTGATTGTATAATATTTATTTAATTTTAATACCGATGGATTGAAATAAATAGGGTATAAATGGCCTCAGATGTCGAAAAAGACCTTAAATAAATTTAAAAAATCTGGTGTGACTGATCGCACAGCACACAACTTTCTCTTACCTTCGGTAATCGAAAGTTGTATTCTGTGCTTGTCACACCAGATTTTTTGTGTCGACATATATTTAGTTTCCGCCAATATATTAGAATTTAAGATGACAAATTGATAAACATGGGAAAATAATTATATTTTGATACCATGGCAACCATTTCTCCTATTTTCTCTATGAAGCACAAGAGTAAAGTGTGCTTCAAACAATTTTGAGGGCAAAAACGAGAATATACATTTTAAAGAGCACCTGAAAAATAATTGATTTTTGAATTTTAAACAAAATCGTTAGAGCGAATTTTGAGAAAATCGAAAAAAACTGAAAAAGTACATCAGTAAAGTACTAGTACTCTTTGGCCGATTTTGATTAAAAGCTTATTATCTCGGTTTCGGGGGGTGTTTAACTTATATATAAAGTTTCAGCTTCCTAGCTTAATTCCTTAATGCTTAAAATTGAACACCGACACACAGACAGACACACACACAAACAGACAGACAGACCATGTTGCAAAAATCACTTTTTTGGATTCAGGGGACTTCAAAACGTGTATATCCATCAAAATCTCGACATCGAATTTTTGACATGAATCAATTACTTTCTCTATATATATTAACATATAGGTAAGAGAAAGTAAAAAAGAATGAAATAGACAAATGAATTAATTAAACAAATTAAATTAAAAGGACAAGATAATATGTTTCTATATATAGTATAAAGTGTTTAAATAAATAATAGATTGAAATTATATTAAATTTAAAAACACAAGGTTATATGTTTCAATATATGTTTCAACTAGAGTCAACGTTACCAGTTTAAATTTAGACAAACCCTTTGAATATTTAATTTTATTTCAGTATAAATAATATCCTTGATAATATAATATATATAGGACTTTTTCAAACATTTTTCTAATTTTTTAGTGTATAACTTTTTCGCTAATTAGACTATTAATTACTTAGCGCAGGACTGGAATCTATGACCCTTGGAATATGAAGCGACATATATTTAAATTTACAAAAAGAGAATTTTTTTACTAAAAAGTAGCCTTGTCATTCATTTTATTTTATTCGTAAATTGTCAGTTTGATCTCTCGGAATACAAAACTAATTATTTGATATGTCTCATTTGGTTTGACAACAAGAGAGAGAGAGAGAGATGAATGTTATGCATCCGAGTGTGCATTTGACCTGTTTGCTTGCTTTGCCTGGTCCAGACAGACAGTCGAAGGGACATTTGCATACTCTGGCTTGACTGGATACCTTACATGGATGGAGAAGAGAGAGGGACAAACCTGTCTCTTTCTCTCTCTTGATAAGACACTGCAATCCTCTATTCTCTCTCTCTCTCTCTCTCTTTCTTAATTTAATCAACGTTTGATTCTAATTCCTTCTAGAACAACTTGAATGCGGCTTGACATGAAATCGTAAATTAAACCTTGCGAATGAATGGCCTTTGCCCCTAAAAACCCCAAATCAATTAATAATAATAATAATGTAAATTAAAATTTAATTTACAATATATTTCAACTAGACCCAAGGGAAATATAGAATTTAGTGGAACGTATTACAACTTTTTTTTATAAATAAAATTTTTATGATTTTCCCGGCCTTGTCTTTAGAAATCGAAGAATAATAAATAAGTTTATTTAATTCACTTGTCCTCTCCTTGAAACAATTGAAGACAGCAACAAATGATTGATTCGATTGAATAACAACGTGGGCGATTTCGAGACAAAAAAAAAGCAAGGTCAATCAAGGACCAATCTCGGAGGGGTAGTCAAAAAAAAACCATAATTGTTAGAGTAGCTTTAAAACAAAAAATAAACCGGAAAATTGATTAAAATCTATAAAAATATTCATGATAAAAATCATTTAATAATTCAATTAAAAATCAAACAGGTTCCCTCATTACAATCTTGCTATTTTATGAATATCAAATTCCCTCCCAATTAATGACAGCGAATTATTATTAGATCAAATTTATGATTAATATCCTCTTTTTCTTTTATGGACCGGCTGGTGCTCTCAATTCCTTCTCGATGACATACTTCTACTTTTCTGATTAAAATTCCCTTGATGATCCAAAAGAGAGCTTGGCTAATTATTGAGTATTGTATTGTCCTTGACTGACTATGATTTAATGATGTTGTAACTAAGATGAGAGAATATCAAGATGAAAATTTAATCTATCTCTCTTCTTAATGTATGCAATTTGATTGTGAAACTTTTCTCAGTTACCATACATTTCTAGTTCAATTGAAACTACTAAGAATCATTAAACAATAACCGTCACGCCTAATGGAATCAAGAATAGGATTGGAAATAACAATATTGAAAGCAGGGCCGGAACTAGGAGATTTTTTAGGGGGGGGCAAAATTTAATTTTCCGCCCCCTCCTTAAAATTTTCTATACAAAATTCATATCATTTTACCTTTTTTTAGTAAATCTTCCCCCCCCCCCCCCCATCGGCCCTGATTGAAAGAATTTAGAAAAAATGTATCTATATTTACTACCTCAAGCGAATAGGGAACTTCTGGCATCTGAGTTCTTTTAGACTTGTTAGGCTGTGAGATGCAAATAGCGTTTGATATGGATAAAATATGAAGCGTAAAAATTGGAAAATCGAAATAAAAAAACATCTACAATATTTGAACATTACTTGAGCCCATAAAAAAAGTGTTTCAAACGCCATTAATTTAGCAAAGTTGCGAGAGGACGGAGTTCTGCTAGGTACCAATGTGATAATGTGATGAAATAAATTGTTCTCGCTTGGGAAGGGAAGCGAACCCGGAACCTCAGGCACTAGAAGCTAATATCTTCTCTCTGAGCCATGGATCACGGGCTAATTTATAATTTGAATACAAGTATATATTACTGAAGAAAAAATAAAACAAAAAAAAAAAGCCGAATTCGGTTTTTCGGGAAAAACTCAGTTTCTCGGTTATTGAAAATTAGCCAAAAAACCGGTTTCGGTTTCCACCGGAGTCCAAACCCTACTCAAAACGTATATATCCATCAAAATCTCGACATCGAATTTTTGACATGAAATCAATACCGGTACTTTCTATATATTAACATATAGAGGTAAGAGAAAGAAAAAGTACCTAATGATTAAAACTCATTTGGTAGCATTGATTACAAAAATTTTACATAATATTAGTTAATAAATGAATTTAGTCATTATGACTTGTGGATGAGTCAAATATAAAATTTTCGACGAGAAAAAGTTAAAAAAAAAATTGAAATGTTAATATATTCATCAATGTAAAATAATAAATAAATATTTCAAATTTATTTATAGTCAACTTTTATATATAGGTCTATATATATATAAAAAAAAGAGAAAACTTTTTTTTAACCAAATAGCTATTAACATTTTTATTTAAATTTATTTGCTTGCTGATAAAAATTGCTGATTTATTTTTATATATCTAATACTTCATTCATTCATTTACATTGACAAAAAAAAGCATTAATTCATTTTCGCTTTCAATATAGGCAAATATAGAAATGAGAGAGGTAAGGGCAGGTAGATTATACTAAGGGGGAGGTTATGGAAATAAAGGAAGACCGGAATTGACATACGAGTCGTAAATTAACCGCAGAGGGTAGATTTTCGGGCATTTTGTGGAATTATTTAAGTTCAGCGTTTTGCTGAATCAATGAACTTCTATTGTACTTTTAAAGCTTTTCTTATGAATCACCCTTTCAATCAAACATCTCTTAATAAAACAAAACGCAACCCCCCTTCTCCTTGATATTCATTTTTCTTTATATTAATTGACATCGTTGAAACTGTCATCAAGTTCAATTGGCTGAACAAAAGATACATTCATAGAAATAAATAAATAAATAAATGATCGACACCACCCATTCATGTTGTACATGTTGAAATAATATTAATTGAATAGCGTTGATGAGACAGAGGGAGAGATAAAGAGAGAAATGATGATTTTGCGTTATTTATACAAGAAGAAACGAGAGAGAAAAAATAACAAATCGTTTTTAAATCAAACCAAAAATCTCTCTCTCTTTGATGCAATCTAAAGAGGCTATCGAACTCAGATAAATTCTTCACTTTCTTGTTGTCTGATAGTCGTGCTATAATTAATTGAAATCGTTTAAAATTTTATTGTTGTATAAACGAGAAGTAGGAAGTTCTTATATTATTTGAAATTCCTACCGGGATCTCTGTTTATTTATCTGAGGTGATTTCGTACACGTAGACACACACCAGTCTCAGGCCGTAGCCATCTATTAACATCCCATGAAGTTGTACCTTTTCCTATCTTAATAACTCCACCTGAGTTCATATTTCTAAGCTAATGAACTAATCCTAAATTCGATTCCTTTTATGCTAGTAAGGAAGTCCTAGTTAGAGGAAGGACTCCCTCAGCACCGGCATGTAGCCTACTCCTTTCGAAGAATGCATCAATGGAGAGGGATCTCCCCTTCTATATTATTATACAGTAGTTCTGATGGTTGGAAATTTAAAGCATTGAAAGGAAATTGAAATAGTGAAAAAAATAAAGATATCAAAACGAGTTTTACTTTTTTAGTGATTTCAAACAAAATTAGGAGTTGGTTTCTTGCGGATTCAATATTAATTATTTTTGAGTTATAGTTTATTAATATTGTAGTTGTGGCTGTTAAGTGGTATCAAGGAAGGGTTGCGAAAGCAGAAGTTTTTTGACTTTAAATATTTTATTGGGTCGACGTTTCGTTTTCGATAGAGTGCCCAATAAGTATCAAAAAAGTATATACACCCCATTTTGCTTTGGGCAGCTATGTGTAATGATGTTCATCAAGAAAAACGTCGCCCCAATAAAATATTTAAAGAAAAAATTCGGTCGCTTTCTCAACCCTTCCTTAATTATACGATTATTATTAAACAGAGAAAAATTCGCTTATATGAATAATCAAAAAATATTTTTTTATCAAAAAGTTAATTAGCAAATAAAATTGATAATGTCTTTAATAATTATTATACAGTAGTAGTAGCAGCAGGCCTATTATAATAGACCGAAACTAAATTGAGCAAAAGTTAATGAATGTTATTTAATCCCACCATTAGTTTATTTAAGCATTTTTTTTTTTTTTTTGTTAATAAATAAAAATATCTTTTTACACAATCCGCCCTCTCAAATGATCACGATGAAAGATAAATATTTCCGGAATTTTTCGTTTGATGAAGTATAAAGTGTTGCCTAATCTTCTATTAATGAAAAATTTAAATAAGTGTTAAAATCTAAAAAAAAAAAAAAATGTGATTTGAAATCCCTAAACGTTACAGGAATAGCAGGGTTCCCAAACTTTTTCGGTTTCCGGCAAGGCCTTTAATTAATCTGAACTTTTCCGGGGCGCCCCATGTTGAATTTCAGGGCAAACCTTATGTTAATAATAGTTTTTCTTGATTTCGAATTCAGGGCAGCTTACATGATCGTAAAATGCTTGTCAAATTTTCTTTGGTCCGAGTTACCTTTTATAAAGTAATAGACTAATATTATTAAGGTATAATATTTTGTATAGGAAAATTTTCACCGAGCCCCAGGGCGCCGCGACGCACAGTTTGGGAAACACTGGGTTATAGACTATATTAAATAAAAAGCAATAAAATTCCGAAAAGAAAAAATTGATTTAATAACTCGATATTTCCTAAAAAGAAATTTTTATTTTTGAATTTTAACGACCAAATGTCAAATTTGAAGGATTCAATAAAGTAGAAAAACTATTCAGGGTCCAAAATATGTTATGAACAAAGAAAGTCTATTTAGTTTAACCACTGGAGGTTCTTTGAAAAATTTGGATGAAGAATGGTAAAAAAACACTCATTAGATATCAGATAAAAAAAAACAGAAAGGATGAAGGTACGCGGTTCATTCCTTTCTCCTAGTGAGGATAATAAAATTTAACGCCATGAAATTAGCTAATTTTATTTTAATTTTTTTTTTTTTTTAAGGAATGATTTACGATAATTGTTTTTTTTTTGCAGGTGTTGAGCATCTTGGCTTAGAGGTGAATGCAGCTGAGAACAGAATAGACTCAAATGTCTGGCGGAGTAGCAGTAGCGACTCGGACCATAGGCCTTTCGTGCGTGTCAAAAAGGAGGGGTGAGCAATTTTGGTTTTATTTTTTATTGAAGAAGAAATTAATTATCTACATGCATGTGGGGGTGTGTTTAGTTATGTTTGTCCGCAGGGTTTTGTTCGCATCCGTAAAGGATGTTATTACTTGAGTCACGACCAACAACCGTGGCAACAGGCGCATTTCGCATGCAAACGACAAGGAGCACGTCTTGCACATGTGGATACTAAAGAAAAGGATCGGGGTATTAGGAGGTATCTCAACCACACTGAACCAGGTCAGTAAAATCTTTTAATTTATAATTAACAAACTAAAAAAAAAATTAGCTAATAATAATATCTCTATTGCTATCATATTAAGGGGGGAGTAGGAGCTAAGCTGTAACAGCTTATTATGTGTCTTTAAAAGTAACCACCTATTACGAAAATTTGCCAAGAGATGTCAGAATGGTAGCTAATAATTTAATGCATTTGGTTGATTTTCATTGATCTTTTAACAATGAATACTTTATAAATGCTATTATATATTATGTATCATTTATAAAAGCATATAAATATAGGCCAGATATAGAATAATAATGAATCTGATAATACCGGCTGTTAGACTAGACTGCCATCTTTTGCATGAGTGCTGAACTATTTGACAGTTAATTTTTAAATAAATCATCTAAACTTTCTTTAAATTAATAATAATAATAATAATAAATTCATTTTTAAATTTAAAAAAAATTTAAAATTATTGGGACAGTTTGTTTTTCTGTATATTTGCATGATAACAAAAAATTAATTTTCATAATTTTTCAATATCATTAAAAAATTTAAACTTTTTGTTACAATAATCCCTTATGAATTTAATTCATTTTTAAAAAAACCGCATTGAAAAATTCTTTATAATAGTCTAGTTTTTTTTTTTTTTTTTTTAAGTACGTTTAGACAGCTACTCCTACTCCTCCTTAATATATTTATTTTTGATGGCTAAAATAATTTTCAAGTTTATATGTGTTTGTTGTACAGGAAATCAGATCGAGAGATGGATTGGTGGCATCTACAATTGGCAAAAAGGCGAATGGCAATGGGGCTCTTCAGGGGCATCGCTAGATTATAAAGGATTTGCTAAGAGAGGACCAAGAAATGGAAAGAATTGGCATTGCATTGCAATCAATCCACGCAACAGATATAGGTGAGTGTTTCTTTAAATTTCGCTGATAAATGAATCCATAGAAGAGGCCATTAGCCGAGAGGAGGGGATAAAGAAATTAAGCTTATAATCCTGAGTTAAAAAAACTCGAGTTCAAATCCAACTCATGGCAAAATATTGTCTAACTCTTTGTGAAATGCCTCCTCCAGAAATTAATAGGTGAGGTTTTAGATCCTCGCAACTCCAATATTATTAATAAATTATTTGTAAAATATTTAACTATGCTAAGAATAAGAAAAAATATGGTGTGACTAGTCGTACAGCACAAAACTTTCTCTTACCTTCGGTAATCAAAAGTTGTGTACTGTGCTTGTCACACAATATTTTTTCATGTTGAGATCAGGTCTAAATAGCCTTAGATGTCGAGACCTTAAAACAAATAAAATAAAAAATATCCTTAATTCTCAATTCACGTTTCAAAGTTCAGTGATCCCCACCCCGCCTTGGGCGATAAAGTTATATCGGCTACAAATTGAATAAATAAATTTTGTGGCGTGCTTCTTCATTGAGGATTGGTAAATAAATACTAGATTTTGATATTTTTCCCTACTGCCAATAAGAAAGCATTAACCTCATAAATAAAATATTAATCGTATCTGAACCGCGCTCAAATACCAATAAATAAATATATGTACATCTAATTTTTTGTAAATTTAAATCAGGAAGGATTAATCCTTCACTTCCAAATCAATGCAGTTTTAGAAGTTTCAGTCGGCGGTGTTCATAAAACGTCCTTATTTCTATTTCAAGAAAACACCGAATGTTTTTAATTTCATAAATAAATATTTTTTTATATTAATATAGCTTTTTCCTCCCCCCATAATTAAAATTCATCCAATTCATCAATTTATATATTTCCCTGTCCAAAAATCCCAAATTTTTTTTTTAACGATTTTTAAATTACTAAGTTGAAATTTTATATCTAGTACCTTTGAAAATCTCAAAATAACTTTTAACAAATCCCAAATATTACTTTATACTTTCATTTTTTTCGATTTTCTCAAAATTCCCTCCAAGATTTTTTTAAAATTCATAAATCAATATTTTTTAGATCTCTTTAAAATATATTCTCATTTTCTATCTTCTAAGACTTCTCTCGTCTTCATAAGAACATACATTTAAATTTTTCTTTTTATTAGATAAAAACAATTATTATTTAAATTCCCATTTTTTTTATTATTATTTCTTCTTTGATTGTTTCAAAACAACTCCTCTCTCTCTCTCTCCCTTCAAACATTATCTCTTCTCTCCCCTTCTCTCATACCTAATTAATTTCCTATAATTTTATTTAATTTCGATCAAACCCCTTGGAACTTTTACATTTAAAATTTTTTTCCAATTCTTATGAAATTTTTATTTATTTGATTCTATATTTATAAAATTCCAAATTGAGATAAAATTTAAAATAACATATTTATTTACCAACATTTAAAACAATTAAATAATTATGAAAAAATACCGACACAAAATAGCCACTTTCTCTTACCGAGAATTCCCCGATTTCGCCATCCCATTCGACCGTTTCCCGACCCCTTCCGACGAAAAAACCTTAAACCCCCCTATATAATTTAACCAAATACATCTGTTTTGAAGAAGAGTTATTTGATTTTGATCAGCTGTTCTTTTAAAGAAGAAGAAGACAAATCACACTTTTTTTGATAGTCGGTCGGTCTTCTTCTCCTCTTTCTCCTCCTTGAGCCCAAATGAATGATCCTCAATCCTCAATCGCAGGAGATGAGCTTGACTGGAGGAGGCGAAGGAAATTTAATACTATTATTATCTCTCCCTTCTTTGAGATTAACTAATGCTTGGATTTAGCACACAAGAGAAAAAAACCAACCCTATATAAGGGTTTTTTTTTAAAGAAACCGGAACCTCGGATGAGAAATTAAATTTGTTGAGTTGCTTTTATTTTTTGTACGTCAACAACATGTTCTTTCATATGAGGGAAAATGAAATTATTAATTGTTATCTTGTTAGTTAAAATTAAAGCGAACTTTTTTTTTTATATGAAATGATTATAGGGAGTTGATATAATTCTAATTTTGATTTTATTTGACGAATCCCCTAAGACTAGAAATAAGAATGAAGCGAGAAGATCATGTAATAGGATGTCGATCCTTGCAATTTATAAAATAACTTTTATATTAATAAAAATCTGGTGTTACTAGTCCCGTAATTGAAAGTTGTGTTCTGTGTTTGTCATACCAGATTTTTGGTATCGACATTAGTTTTTGGCAGTATGGTACTTTAGTATTTAAGAAATATAGAAAAATATTTATATTTTGTTACAATGATCTCTTTGAAGTACAAGAGTAAAGTATGCTTCAAACAATATTGAGAACAAAATGAGAATATACATTTTAAAGAGCATCTAAAAAATAATTGATTTTAGAATTTTAATTAAAATCGTTAGAGCGAATCTCGAGAAAATTCGGAAAAAACTGATAAAGTGCATTAGTAAAGTACTAGTACTCTTTGACCGAATTTATTTATAAGTTCATTTTCGCATATTAGGGGGGTTACCTAACTTATTAAGAAGGCGTTGCGAGGAGATAAAGCAGTTAAGCTTATAATCCTGAGTTGAAGACAACTCGAGTTCAAATCAACCTCATTGCAATAAATTATCCAACTCTATTTGAGATGCCTCCTCCTGAGGAAGGAAACGGGAACCCACCTCAGTATTATTCCCATGACTCTTCAGAGTAACCACAACGTGTCAGGACTGACACTAATGACTGAGAAAGACCTAACTAATACTAATTTCAACTTCGTAGAACATTTACTTCTTGTTTTTTTCTGGGAACCTCAAAACTTGTATTTCTATCAAAATCTTGACATTGAATTTGTGACATGAATTCAATATTTTCTCTCTATAAAGATTAAATTGAATAAAAAATTTACGTAAATCTCGGTAACGATACTGAGCATCCTCCGTCAAGCTAGATTTTTCAATAATTGTGAAATAAACAATAACGACGACCTTGTAGAGCAAGAGGTACTACACAACAGTTAAGGAAAAAAAAGTAAACGAATTAAGTCTAAATACCGCCATAAAAATTCTATTTAATATCATCCTTTAATAGTAGAGGAAATATAAAAAAAATCCCTAACGACGACGACACACACACGATGTTTATTTTCCCACTAACAAACTTGTTACTAATAATTTAGTCAAAAAAAAAAGAGTGAAAAGAAACAACCCTAAGGATATTTTGATTGGCATGCATTCGATGGTGGTGGTGATGGTGGTTTCCTCCCACTGTTTCATTAAAAGCAATGAGTTTCTATTTCAGTCCTCCTCTCTCTCTCACTCTGTTATTGATGATGCAATTTGTCATTAACGATATCTTGGTGTCTTGTGTTAATCAAGCTGATGTGTTCATCCTTTATTTATAATTTTACTCAAGTAATTATTTAGTTTTATTATCTGATTATAATTATGCAAAGGTGATTTAAAAACAAAGAAATATATAATTTCTCAAAAACTTTAAAGCTTATTGTATTAAGAAGGGTACAATTACCAGGTCATTCAATAAGTCCGTAGGATGACATATAGATGGCGTTACTAGAATTTTTTCCATATGATTTTTATTTAGTACTAACCTCCAAACGATACGTGTATAAATTTGACAGCAATCTAACTATTGATTCGTGAGTTATAGAATTTTATGTGAAGCAACTTTTGTTATTGGTAGAAACTCGCATAACCGGACAAAGTGTCATTATCTTTACGTTTCGGGTCATAAGGACCACAGATAGAAAAAAATATTTTAATATGCGTACGAATATATGTGTGGGAAGCTTTTTTTGCTTATATCTCTCGTACTTTTCATCAGATTAGGATGAGGTTTGGCACATTTGTAGTGCTTAGTGGACCTAAGAAGATATTAAAACGAGGAGTTAATCGGTTAGCAGAGAGCTGTCAAAATGAGCGGCAAATCATTATCGTGAACTACTGTTACGATTAACGTAAAAAGTCCCTAATCGATAGGCAAATAAATGCATTGAAAACAATCACCTGTGGCCGAGAGAGTTGGTGATGTTGACAAATGTCAATATTGATAAGCTAAAAGACAAGGGGAGTGAATTCAGACCTCGAGGCAGTCTGATGAATTTTGGATACCAAATTGTATAAATAAATATGGCTGGAGTCCTAAATAATATAAACTAAATGGCCTAAGATGCCGAAAATACATTTAAAAAAATCTCTTGGGTTGCCTGAGGTTCGGGGAACTTCGATAGTTTAATTTATATTTCCAATTTTTTTTATTTTTAAATTAATCACAAGCTCCTTGCGTAGTTAGATGCAGAGCCTGTCGAATTTATAAGTAAAAATTCCAGTTTTTAGTTGTGGGGGCACTAAATCAAATCAACTTAATAAACCTAAAAAAAAAAAAATGGAAAATGTCAAGTGGCAAAATTGTGAAAGTAGAATTTGTATTAAAAAAAAAAACCTGATATCGGGATATAGACGTGTTTCTTTTTAACATAAATCCAGGAATGTTTAATATTTTGGTTTCGCTAGCCCCACAGATAGAATATACAAATTCTAAATTATATGAAATAGTAAGATTTAAGACATCTTTTTGGTTGAGGAACATCGAAATGTTAGAAATGTTTTTTTTTCTCCCTCGACTCGATTTCGTCTTTTAACTTTCTTCAGGCTATGTGTAAACCTTCCTCAACTCAATGCTAATCTTCGAGAAGCCTACTAGTACATCGGATATGCTTATCACAAAAAGAATAAACTGTGTTACACGGATCCCGATGGCTGAAGCAGTTTATTCGTTTTGTGATAAGCAAGGATGCTTATAGGAATCTCCAAGGAGTTGAAGAATGAATACTTTTTTAAAATGAAACTTTTTCCCATCGTCTCAAATTTTTTTCCCATATAATTTTGTCCTGAAGAAGTTGAGAAAACGCAAGAAAAACGTCGAATTAAGACTCTAGAGCCGGAAATGTTTGCAAACTATTTAAAAATATAGCTTTAATTATGAAATTTTTATTTCTTTTTTATATAGGTTTCTTATAAACCCACAAAAATTATTTTCAAATAGAGGAACAAACAAATAAACGGAGAACAAATTTGTTTATGAGTAATTTTAAGGTTTTTAAAAAGATCACCAAATATAATTTGAACAGTTACTCTATTTCTGAACGAGGTTTTTGAATAGAACAAATGCCTGAAAAATTTAAAAAGATATTTTGATTGAGAATGGAATGGATCCTCCCGTGGCATTTGCATTCAATGGATACAGACGATGTGAAATTAGAAGAAAGAAAGTAATTAAAATATGAGAAATCGCTTTATATTTACAAAAATTTGAGATCATAGGGTTAAATAATGGTCTAGACTTTAGAAGATGTTGTCCAGACGAATAGACAAAGCAAATAAAATAAAATAGAATCGTTTAATAACAAAGAAGTTCTTGATTTTTTGTTGCCAACTTAATAGTGTTTGGATCTCTTTGGATTTAGAATTTATATTCTTTTTATAAGCAAGCGTCTTACTCATATAATTTATAATTAGTATCGGTCTTTATTTATCAATTTAAAGAAGAATGTATTTAATTGTTTGGTAATATAGTAACGATTAAACTTCCTTTTCTAATTTAACAAATAAGATTGATTGAACAATTAAGAGTGGACCGCACCTCTTCTTTTCTTAGAGTGACTCATTTCCGGAACCTCAGCACCTGCTTTAGGTGAATTCAATGAAAAGTAAAATGCATAATCAATTATCTCGTTTTACTCTTAATTGCTCGTTCATTTTCCTAAAAGGAATGGATCCTCCCGTGGCATTTGCATTCAATGGATCAGTAAAAAAAAAAAGTATTGGGAGAATTTGTTAAAGGTGAATGACGTAATTAGAGATGATAGCCAAAAAAATAAAAATTCTTTGAGAGTGTAAACATAATATGACTTCATTTTGTAAGAAATAAACTATGAGCTATATAATAAAATCCGTGATGACTGATTATTGTAAGGTAGACAGCAAGAATGACCATGATTGTATATGTAGCTAACTTCATTGCATATAAAATGCTACTAACTTCACGTCAGCGACGTAGAGGTTAGTTGACTTAAGTCGGAGCAAGTGCACAGTACTTGAAAACGGCTGCAGAATAAGTAAAATAATTAAAAACTCCCATAAACAGAATGACCAACTTAATAATTGATTTTTCGATTAATTGCCCTTTACGCTTAATGTTAAAAGAAGTGCACTGTTGTGTGTGGACTGTTTGTTTAATTTAAGGCCTTTTTCGACATCTTTGTAAAAATTTTATAGCTCAAAATGGGGACCAAACTGACTATTAGTACGTGAAGTGATAACTCAATCTCTGGTTCAAAATACATTGCTCTGGAGGAAATAATCAAAAATTCATTGTTATTTGAATTGCCTATCTTCCAGTAACAAATACGAACTATTATTACAACTACGCATCCCTGGTCTAATCTAGAACACTGATTCAAAAACGCCAATAAAATATGGGTGTGTGACTTGAATACTTTCCCCTACAAACAAAACGTTCTTTGATATCATGATGATTGTGATTTATGATTCTAATTCACAAACTCTTGAATAGACAACTACTTTCATTTGAGAAGCGAAGTGAAGGGAATAGAATTATCTAATAAATAAATAAATAGCTAAACAAGAAGAGAAAGAGATCTCGTTTATTTTTTTAATTGGAATTGATTTGATATTTAGATTATAAGTAAAAAAGAAGAGAGGAACAGATCATCAAATCAAATGATTTTAATGATGGTTATTTTTTACCTCATTCTTGACCTAATAAATATGAAAATTTCTCCAATTCATCTAATCAAAGAGCGCCGCAAAATAATAATATAACAATAGATCAATTATATCTTTTGAAATTGAAATAATCAGACATTATTCGAATTAAACATTCAACAGAACACTTGAGAATGTTTTCTTGGGTTTATTCATAAATAATGTTCAATTTATCCAATGTTTGGTTGTTTGCAAATTTTTTAAAACAGACAAGTGTTTACAAAACTAAGAGTTAATTTTTATGTGAATTTTTATTCATAGATGGGCCAACGGTATAATTTCTTTCAATTTCAGTCTCAGGAAATCAAAAAAGTAGGCCTATACATTAAAAATTCATTGTAAGTATATATTAACTCACCCTATAGTTATTGGACAAGGCACCCTATTCAAAAGCTTTACTGATCCAATAGATTTATGGACATTTTTTCTCTTAAAAAAAAAAAAAAAAAAAAAAAAAAACTAGAAAAATCTGGACCAATTGTTCATTGCATATTTTCGAAAAATTATTTTGAAAGATGTAAAAATGTTTTTTTTATATATAACTGTTATATATATATATTTTTTTCATTTAACTTCATCAAAAAACAAATTTGACTTTGGTATAAATTAACAAAACACTTGTTGCTTCTAAAAAAAATTAGCAAATAACCATCAGGTAAATTGAATTGATTCTATCTTGTTAATCGGTTCAAATTTCTAATTAAACAAATTTACTGTTTCATCAACTAGAGATTAGAAAGAAAAAAAAGCTAAGCAAGAACCTTTTTCTTCATAAAACAAAATTGGCATATTGTTGAAACGTCAACATATAAATTTGAACCATTCTATATTCATTGAATTATTACGTATTTATTAAATCTAGAAAAATCATAAATTATAAAAGGAAAAAAACATCACCGTAGGCGGTTAAAATGATTTCATATCAAAGGTTGGTATCAGAAGGTGTAAAAATTCCTAGAACTCATAAAACAAAAAAAATAGGAATTTAATTATTAAAACAGCAGGTATTTTATATGCCTCTCAAAACAAGACCATAAATAATAAATATTCAGCGAATAAAATAGCCGTCTGATTATATTCTTACATATAAATTATTAAGAATCCAGACCTATATTAGTGGGTAAGAAATATAATAAATTTAGTTAGTTCGTGATTGGTAGTTGGAAGATAGGCAACCAAAATGGATAAAAGATAGAGCATGCGCAATAATTAAACACTTGAGCATGGGTGGTCTGCGTTACATGTTGGTCGTTTGAGTTGCCTATCTTCCAGTAACCAAACTCCATATAAGTAAATTTTCCACATACCAAGAAGACTCAGAATGGGTAATGAGACAACGAATGTTGATTTACCTGAAAACAAAGAAAAATAATTTATTAATAAATGTGTTTCTACTAACCGACCAAAAAATAATCGGACAATTGATGTCAATTAACTTCTGGACTGTTTGTCCCGCATATTATTCTTTAGCACAGCGATTCCCGGACTTTTTATTATCATCATAACAATGTAGCTAGCATCTGAGATAAAAAAATATCCTTTTAGTTAACGTCGATTCAGTTTCTAATAGCCTAATACAAATAAAATTGTGAAACAATACTGTTATTTATCTGCTTTTGGATTAGATGGATTTAAATTCCCAAGGAAACCCTCCGAAAAGAAGAGTTCAATATTTCAAAGAAGGCGTTGGTAAACAAACCAGTTTCCGTGGATAACATCTATAATGTTATGAAATTTTGTTGAGCGAGTAATAAGCCACAGTACTAATAATATACACATAGAGGACGAGATAAAATGCAAATTAATATTAAAAAAAACTTCCATTTTCTCATATCAGAATTTTTTTTTTTTTTTTTTGATGGACGGAATAGATATTAAATATTTGTGACAACATCAGATTTTTTATTTTTTTTTATACCTAGCGAGAAATTAATGTTTTAATGGAGGTATTTTCAAATATTTCGACTCGACGACAATATTCAGTCTTTCTTTGGTCAAACTCTTCTCAAAATTTTTTATTTTGTTTTTATAAAAATTTAATGTTCTTTTTCACGAATTCATTCAAACTTACTCCTATTTAATACATGTAATGCCAGTAGACTTATCTACTTTCTTATAATAAAAAAAATCTGCTCTATTTGTACAATATAGATTTATTATCAAATTAAAATGGTCACTTAAAAAAAATTCAAATTTTGTTTATTAACTAATAGAATATAAAACATCAAGATAGAGCATGTCCCATTTTTTTTTTTTTTTGAAATGAAGCGAAAAAGTAAGATTTCTTAGAAAAAAAAAATTTTCATTAATCATGAAAAAAAAAAAATAAAATTCAGCATCAAATTAGAGAGGCATAGGCACGCGGCATAAGCTTATAAAATTTCATGATGATCTATCATTTTTCTATATTATTATTTATCGCCGGAGAAACAAATTCTCTCTCCTTATGATACCTTAGATGATCTATCCATATTTTGTTTAAATTTGTTTAAGAAGGAAAAAAGGCCGGCAAAAAAAAGAATCAAGCTCTGAGTCTAACAAGCTTGGATTTAATAAAATAAAAATTGGGGAGTTGATGACAATTGGGGGACAGGAATGGAAAGCGTTGTAAAATGGCAGCGTTTTAAGTTTAAATTCTGACACAATTATTTATCCTAATTAGATTAAAGGATAAGCTGCATATTATTGGAATGTGTGAGTTTACTGAAACATTGCGAAATTCTCCTTCTAGAGTAGCAAAGTGAGATATAACAACAAAGATGAGCAATTCGAGATGAACTACGAACCAGACAAACTTTTGCCCAAAATTAATTACTGCATAGGTGTAATCGAAATAATAAAAACAAAAAAAGACTAAATAAGTGAAATTTTTAAGCAAAATTTACATTTACGATTGTTGTGTCTGTTTAATTATATTAAGGAAGGTTGACAATTTCAAAGACTGGATGCTAAAGTTATTGGAACGAAGTTCTTTAACGCGGCTTACGCAGGGTGAATTTGGAGAAAATGTAAAGTAACAAAAACGCGTTCCTAACAAAAATGCGTTCCCAGCGCCCGAGCGAAGGCGGAGGAAGGCGAAATTAGCCGAAGTCTTAGCGAGGCCACGCCCCTCTCCTTCTCTATTTTTCCTTCTATTTACCGTAGGGGGAAATTGCTCGCCAAAGGCAGCGGGCGCAGCTCCCTGGCTAGACGGAAAGCCCGCCTTCGGGTCTCTTTAAATAATATTCATATTAAATTATATTCTGAGTTGAAGAAATGGCGTGAGGAACTTCGTTCCTGCCTGGGAGTCCTACAACCTCACACGTTTGCTTTTTTTTTAAGTATTTTATTGAGCCGACGTTTCAGTCTCTATAGTAACTAGGGAACCCAATAAAGGTTGAAATATTTATTTCCAAAAAAAATCGCGTCAGCTCGTTAGGTGTGAGATTTCTAAGCCGACAAGCAACTTTATATGTAGCTGCGAGTTGTGATTATTTTTAGAAATAAATATTCGTACCTTTTTTGAGTCTTGAATATAGCCACTATCGAAACCGGAATCGGCATAATAAAATACTTAAAAATATACACCACACAATTGCGCCATTTGAAGTTTTATTGACAAACTTCAGCCCTGAGAATATTCGCAAATCTGAACGAAACGTCAGCTTGAAGTGCCTAATAAACGAAATAAAAATAGCTGCATTCGCTCTTTATCCCTTACTACAAGATCTACTCAGCTATCCACCTCACACTAACTTATGAAAGAAATTCAAATTTTCTGGGCTTCTGCCTCCCTTCCCCAATAGCTCAACCAAAATGGAGGATTTCGTAACGCTTTGAGGACATGAATTAACCTAAAGAGTTCCAAATTGGTTTTGATAAGTGTAGTATATATGACCTGTTTTCGATTCACGAAAAAGGTGTTGCTTTATTACCTGTTAAAAGTCATTTTTATTCCTATTATTAAATCAAAATGGATGTCATGTTCAATAAAAAAATCTTTAAGTAGGTTGTAGTAATACTAAACAGGGTGTTTCACAAATATAGAGATTTGAAAAGTGGCAGGAAATTTTATTAAAATTTTGACATTTCTCTGACTTCCATATAAATTTTTGTTCTATTTTTTAAAGTCTTTGGCGATCTTTTTTATTAATTACCACCCTTAAATGGTATGTTTGTTTGTACAGTATATGAAAGTTTTATCATCGTTATAAAAGAACTCATTCTTACATAAGAGAGAGAGATTGAATTTGCTAGGGTCGAGGTTTTCGTTGATTAATTCCGCCACCCAAACGACCCTTTTGCCGCTTTTGCTTCAGGCAATTTCTCATCTAATGTAGCGAATCATCAAAACAAAATTTGTCTCGCCCGACCGACCGACATTCATTAAATTAATGGCAACAGAAAGAGATAGAGAGAACGTGAATAATAAATAAATTCATAAATGAAATTTTCCTTTCGCCTTACAACAACAGCAACAACAGGTGAAGGATAAAGAAATAAATATTCAATGAATATAAAATTTAATAACTAACAAGTAAGTGTATGATTAGAGAGTAAAAATATAAATTCGATTAATTTAATGATTAAAATTATTTAAAAAAAAGAAAAAAAAACTAGATCATAGGGTCAGCAAACTTATTTAATAAATAAAATAATAAAATTCAATCAAGTCTTATAAGCCAATATTAATTAATAATTATTTATTTTTTTATCTATTATTTCAGAGATTTATAGCTGCCTGTAAAATATTACTGCTAGAGAATATTATGGACAAGTAACTATTTTTGGAACAAAGTTCGTGGCTTACAATAATGGTGAATTGACAAAATTCGTTACGTAACAAAGAAGCGTTACAGAGCTCGAGCTCCGACGGAGGAAGGCGAGGCTAGCCGAAGTCTTGACGAGGCCACGCCCACCCCTACCGACTCTACTCTCTCTCTCTCTATCTCTTTCTATATTAAATTATATTCGGAGTTGAAGAAAAGGCGTGAAGAACTTGCTTCCTGGCGGGGGACCGACGACCCCCCCCACACACGTTTGCTTTTTTTTATTTTCCGTCACACTGACGTTTCGAACATCTTCAAAACTGTAAGGGCGGACATTCACGATCGCTCCAAATGGATGTCATCCATTCACTACACGATATTCATTTGTTTTCCCCACTCACGGTCAGTTTTTGGAGTGACATCGCTCCATTTTTGTTTATTTTGGACGGATGGAGGTGAATCGTAAATGGCCGCCCTAAAATATATATTTTAACAAGAAAGATACACATAATTATAATAGTATCTTTATATAAATTTCTTAATTTTGTTTTTCATTTTTGTTTAAAATACAGGGTGGGGGGATATAAGGATCCAAGCCCTGGAGAGAGAAATAGTGTTAAAATTTTAAAAACTGTTACAAGTTATAAAAAAAATTATACTCAATTTCATCCAGAAATGGCTACTTGTCAAATTGGAGGGGTTGGACCTCAAAATAAAGAACAAAAACCTCAATTGAGTCGTCTAGTTTCAAAAACTTTCGGAAGAAAATAAATTATTTTTAAGATTCTTGGAGAAAATACATCATATGTTCACCTGTAATTTAGGGAAGAGACTATAAAGATTAAATTATTTATCTTAAACTCGTAAAAAAAAAAATGTGGTGCTTCGGGAGTCGAATCCACCCACTCCCACCACTTGCCTTACTAACCAAGCTGTAAGTGATTGACCTCACAATTTGTTGGCGGATTAAAAACCTTAGTAGCTCTGATTTTTCAGAAGAATTAGTATTCAAAATTACATTTGAAGACATGCATCTCTTTTTTTTATTTCCTCCATCAGTTGTAATGAAGAAATTAATAGAGAGAGAGAGAGAGAGAGAGAGAGATGTGATGCAGTTGATCTCTTAAAAAAAACCGGTTGCATTGCAAGAAAGGCGTTGTTTGTGTTGTTGTCTGCCGACTTGTCTACGGTCTATAGAGTACGTATTACGGAAAGAGAGAGAGGAATATAAAATGAAAACCCAAATGAATGAATGAGAGGTCTAAATAAACGAGGAGGGGGAAATGGGTCAGCTAATTGGACTGCCTAATAATATGCAAAAAAAAAAAAACAACATTAACTCGGAGAAAAGGAAGAATCCATTTGCAAAAAATATTTTCTCTCATTTGAATTAGTTTTTCTTTTAGTGTTTTCATCTGCTGATAAATCTCTATAATTAGGACACAACTCAAAAATAAAAAAGGTGCTCATTATATTATATGTATGAGTTTTATAATTGGGACGTATTTGTATTTCCTGCTTCTGGTTCCTTTTACAAAGTTTGTAGAGATTTTTGATATCGCTTGTAAGAAATATCAAAAATCCAAAACAAAGAAGGTTATATATACAGTATATTTAGGTCTATTAAATTATGTTTAAAGACATATAATCTAATATTTACAGTTGAGTCTTGCTCCGGCCTAAACGGGACCGGTCCTAGGCCGGATTCTCAAAATGCCGGATTACATTTAATATAATGCAAAATTTTATATTTAAAATCATATCTCTTGAAAAAATCTGTAACGACACTTTGTTTTCTTAAATTACCCCTTTTTTTGCTGAAATATCCCGAAGGAGTGGCTTTCAACACGCCGGATTAGACGGTATGCCGGGGAATTGAAGTTTAGCAAGGCTCTACTGTATTAAGTCAGATTCAGTGGCGGAGTTTAAGTCAGATTATTTAAAAACCGACCGGGTTCGATCCCTGGATTGAAATTTTTTTTTTTCAAACTTATAAATATTAATTATATATGACTTTAAAGGTTAAAGTTACGATATTTTATTCCAAAAATTATCTTTGTTTTTATTAAATTTTTTAGAGCTTTGGAAGAAAAATATTCTTAACGACGGAATGTGTGTGTAGAATTGATGGACCATATAAATTAAACTCCGTTACAAGACGTTTCGGTCAAATTTATGAGCCATCTTCAGTTGTTTAAGAGTTTGTATCTTTTTTAATAGAATTGTGATGAGTGAAGTATACATAAGCAATTTACTAATGTCTTGCTTAGGCACTCTTCACTCCATTAAACAACGTAAAGACTATTAAAAGACTGAAGATGGCTCAATAAATTTACTTGAAAGGTCTTGTTTATAAAAGAGATTAATTTATTTAATTGAGAAGAATATTTTATAAAATAATTATTAAAATTAAAGAGTCCAAAAAAATCATATTGGCTTGATGCCGGGTTGCAAGAAAACAGTTCTGTAAACATTTAAAAGTCTGTTAGTAAACATCGCGTTGGGCTTTAAAATTATAGGCTGTTGCTAAAGCAGCTTTAAAGGAACCGTTAACTATTCCCTACTGTTAAGATATATAGATAGATGCAAAACGATTGGGCCACCGAAAATGACAGCTCTCTATGTAGTTGGCCAAGTTGACCGCAAGGGCGCATTGTCAAATTGTATCATTTATAATAGTACCAAAATTATAAAATAAATAAAAATAGTAATTATATTTGTATTCTTTAAATTTTAATTGTTAATATTAGATTACAAAACAAAAAAATGTTTAAATATTTAAAAATCGTAAAATAAAAATAATAATCACGTTGGTTGCTCTGACTGTCAGATGTTAAATTATAAAGAAACTGGGAATATACTATAACCTCACTTTTTCTCTTCGTCAGATGAATATCTATAATAATTAATAATATCGCTTAACACATTACAGAAACTAAAGAAAACTCAATTAAATTAATGAATTTATATCTTACCTCTCTCGCGTGATAATATAGTCACTAAATTCTTATTTATTTCAATGAAACAAATCAGGTTAGTGGATACTTTATAGTTTTAAGGTCCGAATTTCAGCATTTAGTTTATTGACAGCTTTTAAGAACCAATCACCTTTAAATACGTTCTTGCAACCCAAAATTATTTAGCGGAAGGTTTAAACGACAAAAAGCGTTTAACGAACCCTTGCAACCCGGCATGAGTCTTACAATAATAAATGATTGAAAATTAAAACAAGTAAGCTGTGCTTATGCAAAGCAAAAATAAACCTCGCTGATATATTCAATTAGGACTAATTAAATTACGTGGTTCCGAGAAATTCAATTACTAAATTTGTTAGTACAACCCTCTAGACTAGCTATAAGTCATTTGTTTATGTTGAATAGAAAATTTTTAAGGTGGAATTCCGAGCAACGCGACAGAGCGGCAGTGTCAATAGCGTCACTGCAGCCGCGGCACTGCCGTGACGTCATTGTCGCTCTGGCGGCAGTGACACTGCCCCGTTGTTCTCGATCGGCCGCTGCCGGAGCGTTGTCATAACAAAACAATAAACAAAATGGCGGACTTCAACGAAAATGAAGATGAAATATTGATAGGATTAACATTTTTTAGGTAAGGACAATAGGTCGCGTTTGTTTACTGACGCCGACATCGGAAGCCACAAGCGCGACACTGTCGCGGCTGCAGTGACGCCATTGACGCTGCCGCTCTGTCGCGTTGCTCGGAATTCCACCTTTAACGGGTTAATTCGACGGAATGAAGTGAACAGCAATCAAAATTTAAACAATGAGTACTAGAGTGAATTTAAATACAATAATAATAATAATTGGAATTATCCGTAAAATAAAATTTCAACTAAAATATTTTTTATGCAATATTACAATACTCTATATTGTACAATAATACTCAATTATTTATTTGAAATACAAAATGTTCTACAAGTGGGCCGCGTGCTCAGGACCAAGGGACCCCAACCTGTTAACCACCTAATATTAATTCAAATATTTATCATTTAGTGTTGGTTGAGGCTTTATTCAAATGAATAGATAGAGTTCAAGGAAGCAACCAAATGATGATAAAATTAAAAAAAAATTCACTATTCGTGGTCATCGTCAGGGCAAACAAAAATTATCAGAGTAATTATTAATATAAAAAAAACTCAATAAAAATGCTCGTTATTTAGAACGAGGCATATTTATTTGCAGACCGGAAAGGTCGTTTTATAAAAAGCAGATGTAGAGAGAGTTGAATTGCCAACTTATTAAATTATTTCAAGTGCAATGAGAAGTGGAAGTTCATTTAAGTATTAATAAACATCTCCTCATGGCAAAAATTTTTTTATTTGCAATTTCAATCGGATTAGCAATATGGGTATTTAAAAAATGTACATAACTCAATCAGATTCTTACTAAATTTTATTTTCAATTAACGAGGATAAGAGAATGTGTGTGACCAGTCACACCACATATTTTAGATGCTCTTTTTACTTTCTCTTACTTATGTATATATAGACTGGATTCATTTCATAAATTCGATGTCGAAATTTTGATTGTTTTACTGTGTGTCTGTCTGTCTGTGAACAAAATATCTCAAGAACGAAAAGAACTAGGAGTTTGAAATTTTATATTTAAGTTAGGCACCCCCTTGGGACGTGATACCAAACTTTTGAGCAAAATCGGCCAAAAAGTACTAGTACTTTACTGATGTAGTTTTTCAGGTTTTTTCAATTTTCTCAAAATTGGTTACAACAATTTTGATTAAAATTCATAAATCAATTATTTTTTAGATGCTCTTTACAATATATATTCTCATTTTGTCCTTGACATCTTTTGAAGCACACTTTATTCTTGAACTTCATAGGAAAGATAGGAGAAATGTTTGCCATGATAACAAAATATAAATATTTTCCCATACTTATAAATTTTACATCTGAATTCAAATGTACAGTACTGTCGGAAACTAAATATATGTCGACACAAAATATCTGGCGTGACAAGCACAGAATATAACTTTCAATTACCAAAGGTAAGAGAAAGTTGTGTGCTGTGCGACAATCACACCAGATTTTTTCTTATTTATCTCTTAGCTAAAATTAGATCCCCTTAAAAAATTGTTTCTATAGAAAATATTGGAGACAGTTTCTATGATAATAACCAAATATAAATATTCTTATATTTTTGATTATAAATTTCCTCTTGGCTTCTAATGAAAATTTACTATCAGAAATTAAACATGGACACAATCACAACCCCACCAGATTTTTAATAAAATAAACACCCCAAATAAGACAAATATCCACACACCAAAGGGGGCAGGAAATATAAGCAAAACCGACCAAGGCAAACGACCCGAGAGAGAGTAAGAGCTAATATTAGTCAAATCCAAATATTATAAAGATAGATGATGCGTTTCAAATCGCATATATAAATAAAAAATGCATTCCACACACACAGATGAAAGAAGAAAAATTAAATTGCATTTGAAAAAAAAAAACGAGGTTGACAGTGATAAAACTACTTTAATGATGGCGAGAAGATATTAATAATAATAAAAAAAAAATTTCGTGTCTGTCAACGCTCGTGTTTCCCCCCCTTAACCCCACTTTTTTTCACCCGTTAAATTAATATTAATTTCTTTTAGTTTATTTAATATCTAATACTCGGGGTACACGACCTTTTGGAGACGGAAAATACCATCACTAATTATAATAAATCCAAAAAATTCAAACTCTCTAGGCGAAATATTATGATTTAATGAGGTAAATTAAATTAAAACACAAGGTTATATGTTTTAATATACATGTATTAGTTATTAATATAAATACTTTATATGTTTATTGACACTCAGTGTCTAATTTTCAAATATAGTGAATACATTTTTCAATTGAGTCTGTTTAGCGGTATATAGTGAATACGATGCGGGATAGGTAAATATACCTTAATCTTAAATAAGATTAAAGTTCATTTAACTGTTCGCTAAGTTCAAACTCTAGTATTCCGACCCAATGACTTTTCCACTTCCCCATTTGGGTACAGTCGGTGCCAAAAGTGTCTAATGTGTTCGAGCGTGGAGCCCTGAGCTTAGGCAACCAAAAAACGGAGCCGTCAGAAGTGTTGTCCAAGCTATTATATGCTTTTCCCCTTCAGTTACATTAAATAAAGATGATTTATTTATTTTTAAAATATTTTTTTATTTATTTTTAAATGGTTTGGTTGACTAAGCTTAAGGCACTCTCGAGCACAGCAGGCATTTATAGCACTTATACAAGCAGACCCAAATGAAAAAATCTGGTGTGACTGGTCGCACAGCACACAACTTTCTCTTACCTTCGGTAATCGAAATTTGTGTTCTGTGCTTGTCACGCCAGATTTTTTGTGTCGACATATATTTAGTTTCCGAAAGTATGGTACATTCGAATTTCAAGTTGTAAAATTTATAAGTATGAGAAAATATTAATATTTTGTTATCATGGCATATTTCCTATGAAGTACAAGAGTAAGCGTTCTTCAGAAGATTTCAATGACAAAATGAGAATATACATTTTAAAGAGCATCTAAAAAATAATTGATTTTTGATTTTTATCAAAATTGTTGGAGCAAATTTTGAGGAAATCGAAAAAAAAAAACTGAAAAAGTGCATCAGTAAAGTAGTAATACTCTTTGACAAATTTTATTCAAAAGCTTCGTGTCACGTGCCAGGGAGGTGTCTAACTTGAATATAAAATTTCAATATCCTAGATCTTTCCGTTCTTGAGATATTTTGTTCACAGATAGACTAGACCGAGAGACCATGTTGTGAAAACCACTTTTTTATTGATTCAGGGGACCTCAAAACGTGTAGTATATCCATCAAAATCTCGACATCGAATTTTTGACATGAATCCAATACTTTCTCTCTGTATATATTAATATAAAGGTAAGAGAAACTAGAATTCGTTCAATATTTGTATTACTTCTGAAGATGACACACTGAGTGTCAAAATGTACAAAGTGTTTATACTAATAAATGATACCGTCAGGAGCCTAGCAACGGAGAAGGGTAACAGTCACCACAACCGCTGCAGTTAAGCTATGCCTTGTTTAAACACACATGTCAGTGTTAAAATATACGAGTATAATATATAAAATATTTTAATAATAAAATTAAAAATGGCATAATTTGATGTGATGAGCTTAGTTTGTTTGAGAACACAGTAACCGTCAATAACCGTGAATATTTTAACAATTTTTGGTTCAGAAGAAAAGCACAATTTAAGCCGGAAATGTTGATTAAAAAAAAAAATCATTTCCTTGACTGTATTAAATATAGTATTTATATCAATAGCACCCTTTATTTGTGTTAAAAAGGAGTTTTTCGTCAATTCTTTAAAAATTTGCATCCCCTAGATCAGTGGTTTCCAAACTTTATGTTACCACGCCTCCCTTAAAAATAATTAATCTTATGACGCCTCCCCCCTCCCTCATTTTATAAAATAATAAAAAACAAAAATTTTTAATGCTAAAAAATATAAATATATATAAAAATATTTTTTTTATTAATTCTTATTTATATTAAAACTAGCAATCATTTGGAAAATTGCTCCTGGGGGCCAATATTCGCGCCTCCCCTTAGACTAGTCCGCGTCTCCCTAGGGCCTCCCCCGCGCCTCACAGTTTAGAAAACGCTGGCATAAGGGTATTTTATGGCTGGTGGAATTCGTGTAATATCAGGAATGAAAGTTAGAAAAAACAAAGCCAGAATTTTTTCTTTAAAAATATATTTTAATAGCTGAAGTTTCGGCCTTGGTCAAAGTCATCCTAGGATGACCACTAACAGCTCTGAGGATGGCTTTGAACAAAGCCGAAACGTCAGATGTTAAAACATATTTTTAAAGATTTTTCTAACTTTCATTCCTGAAGAAAAATATTTTTCACAAATTTTATTTTCACGCCCTAGGGGGGTGCCTAACTTAAATATAAAATTTCAACCTCCTAGCTCAATTCCTTCAAGCTTTAAATTGAACCCAAACAGACACACAGACAGACCATGTCGGGAAAACCACTTTTTTGGATTCAAGGGACCTCAGAACGTGTATATCCATCAAAATCTCGATACCGAATTTTTGACATGAATCCAATACTTTCTCTCTATATATATGTATATTAACTTATACATATAGGTAAGAGAAAGTAAAAATTCCGAATTGAGATTAGTTCTCTAATATAAAAAGATGCGGTAACTCACCCCAGTAAAATTCTAAGTGGACTAATTATATCTTACTTTTCTAACTAATGAAAAAAATCCCTACAAAATTCTGCAAGGGGTTCGATGGGTTCCTAAATTACCCGTGTTATTATTGTCTGTTTATGAGAGTTTCGAAATTTTCAAAAATTAATTCCGCCCCAGTAATACGAAATTTTAGAATGACATTAAAATGTTTCTACCCCACTATCCTATTTGCTAAATATTGAATATAAATATTAACTCAAACGGAATGCACTTATTTTTTAGTAAAAGTATTAAAAAACATTAATATTTTTATGCATTATAGGGGATGGGGCATTAACTCCCCTGGTTAATGCCTTCATACCTCCTCTCCCCCCCCTTTAAGGAAATGCGAGCCTTCACCGCGAAATTACTCTCAAAATAATTTGAATACATTTATAAATAATTATTTTAATTTTTATTTTATTTTAATTTTCAACCCTTAATCCACCCCTGTGTAAAAGTATATTAAGTGTGAGTATGAATGAGAAAGTGTTTTTTTTAAAAAAGTAAAAAAAATAAATAAATAAATAAATAAAAAAAAACTAATTTTTTTTTCAATGACACCTCCACTCCCCCTCCCCCTTTCAACAGCTTATATTCTCCCTCTACCCTTAGTGAAATACAAAATATTTAATTTCATATTCAAAAGAATCGTTTTTCGCAGTCAAATTATTTGTTTCTATCATTGTTTTTTTTTTCAACGATAAAATGCATAATAATTACCTTTAATAAGACTCTCAAGAGGGTGTGTTTGCTGACGGTGTGGCCAGGGTGGGTTACACTATATTAATTATTCACTTTGATTCACTTTAAACACAAAAAAGAGGCAGCGCCTGCATCCCGGCAACGCACTCGACTTGACTGAACGGAAGATTCGTCTCTCTTTGTTTATAGGAATAAAACAGATGAAAATAACAATTCCCTTTTTATTAAAAGTAAAAAAATACCTTTTGCTCTAATCTAACTATATTTAGAGCCGGAAAAGAATGTCAACAAGTGATTTGGAATATTCCAAGGCCTTTCTTAAATAATCAACCCTTCATCCCCCCCCCCCCCCAATCAAAATAATAATCAACGCTATTTTTTGAATGTTTTCTATTTATTTGGCTTCAATTTAGCTAAAATAAATTTAAAAAACATTTTTTTCAATTTTGCAACCCCTAATCCATTTTTTTTTTTTTTTTTTTTTTAAACACTCACACATTTTTACTTTCTCTTACCTATGTATATGTAATATATATAGAGAGAGAAAGTATTGGATTCATGTCAAAAATTCGATGTCGAGATTTTGATGGATCTTCACGTTTTGAGGTCCCCTGAATCCAAAAAGGTGTTTTTCGCGACATGGTCTGTCTGTGTGTGTGTGTGTGTGTGTGTGTGTCGGTGTGTGTGTCTGTGTTCACTTTTAAGCATGAAGGAATTGAGCTATGAGGCTGAAATTTTATATATAAGTTAAACACCCCCCGGGACCGGAAAAATAAGCTTTTAATCAAAATCGGCCAAAGAGTACTAGTACTTTACTGATGCACTTTTTCAGTTTTTTTTCGATTTTCTCAAAATTCGCTCCAAAAATTTTGATTAAAATTCAAAAATCAATTATTTTTTAGATGCTCTTTCAAATTTATATTCTCGTTTTGCCCTCAAAATTGTTTGAAGCACACTTTACTCTTGTGCTTCATAGGAAAGATAGGAGAAATGGTTGTCATGGTTACAAAATATAAATATTTTCCCATACTTATAAATTTTACATCGCCCACGGGGCGTGGCGTAGAGGTTAGCGTGCTAACCTCATATACCAAACGTCGCGGGTTCGGACCCCAGGCAGTCCGATGATTTTATTTAAGCCATTTGGATACCAGATGGCTTAAATAGAAATGCCTGAACCCCAATATATATAAATTCATAAATAACGGTTATCGTAAATGTCTTATATGGCCTAAGCTGCCGAAAAGACAGTGTGAATGTGTGTGTGATGTGAATGAGAAAAAGTGTGAATGTTTAAAAAAAAAAAAAAAAAAAAATTTTACATCTGAATTCAAATATTCCCTACTGCCGGGAACTAAATACATGTCGACACAAAAAATCTGGTGTGACAAGCACAGTACACAACTTTCGATTACCGAAAGTAAGAGAAAGTTGTGTGCTGTGCGCCATCACACCAGATTTTATTTATAAAACTACACGTAGCAATCATTTGGGAAATTGATCTTGGTGGCCAATATTCGCGCCTCCCCTTAGACTAGTCCGCGCCTCCCTAGGGAGGCGCGC